>JAHWFP010217507.1:0-13701 GCA_023313725.1 Lithobius niger | reverse complement strand
AAATTACTAATAAACGAAGAAACACAATAGAACCATCAGTGAGTGACAAGTAGCAGCAAGTATAACGAAAAAATTCCTTTAAAGTCTTTTGTCCAGGAATTGCATCTGGCTCTTTGGATCGGTCCTCCAAAACACTAGCCCACTTTGTTAACTCGACACTATCATAAGCCTTTATTACGGTAGTGTCGACTAAACACAGTGGTCTTGTGACTCACGAAGACACTTGCATTTTTTCGTCATAATTGCTGGTCACTCTTCCACCCTATAGAGTTTCAGTTAAGGAGTTCTACTCAGTTTTGGAGACAGTAGAATAATTACCACCATTGATCTGTACATAATCCCTAGATAGTACTAAGGTTGGCCTGGATGAGTGAATTAAAACTCCCTATAGAAATTATAGCTTAAAGTTGTGGGTGGCATGCATGAGTAAAAGGTGCCAAACAATGATAGCCCCCCCCCCCTCCCCAGAGTAAACTAAGCATGATAGGGAAAAAATGAAATTACCAATAGGTAGCCCATATTATTATGGGTTTAAACTCACAAGCTAAATATTCAGTGTTCACTCCATTGGCGTCACGAACAGCTAGAAGACGAGCAGGGTAGAAAAGGCAAAAGTGACTCAAAAACATCTGTATTGAACTCCTTTTTCTGAATGTGTGGGAAAATTTTGGATCCATCGTAAAGGACAATGTTGAAAAAAGGATGTTTTCTGAACCTCTAGAACTCGATTTAGTCGTACTAAGATGGAGAAGCACATCGATGCTGTGCTTCGGGAAATGGGAGTTCAACGCAGATGTGGAGTGCGCTGCAGTGCCGCATCTTCCAGGGAAAGCTGTCCGTGTTTTGTTTTTTAATAGCTCCGCTCACAGGGTATGCATGGACTTTTGGTTGGGCTTAAACCGCGTGTGGGGATAAGCCCTACCCTGACACCAAGTTTCATGATGCCGACACTTCTGGTTTTAGAGTTATTACCAAATAACCGCACAGCCGTAACCAACACGGATCTTTGTGAGTCATTTTTGCCTTCCTACCCTGCTCATCATCAAGCCGTTCGTGACGCCAATGGAGTGAACACTGAATATTGAGCTTGTGAGTTTAAACCCACAATAAAATGGGGTATTGGTACTATCATTTTTTTTCCTATCATGCTTAGCTTACTCTGGGGAGGGGTAGGGGGCTGTAATTGTTTGGCACAGTGTATATGAGGATCTGAATTGTTAACGTTTGCTGCTGTTATTTTCTTAGTGACATATTTATCATTAGCAAGGTCATTTATTATGAAATGAAATAAAAACTTTTCTATTTCACATCTCTTTCTATTTTACAACTTTTAGGAGCATTTAATTATGATCAGAATGCCCTTACCTGCAGTGTAGATTCTCTTTATACTTTTTGACTACACACCTTTCGTGGCACATTGCGTAGCTGATGTCATCAATGCAGGGTTTTGAAGTTCTATTCACAAACTGAAACTGAAAAGGAATGCTTCCAATATACAACCCTTTAAAGTTTTATATGCAAAGGTTTATAAAAATATTTATTATCTTACATAATAATCTAAAATTTAACTAGCAATTGTTCTGAATGTAGCTTTTCTTGAATAGCAATCTTTTGATATATTTATTTAAATCGAGCAAACTATTTTTATTTAGGATAGTCACCAAAATGCTAAGATATAGTGTTCCTTCAGTTATAACCAAAACTGATGGGGGGGGGGACATAACCGTCGAGGCTGTTAGATTGGGGAATTCAATGTTGTTGTAACTAAATTGTGTGAAAAAGACTTACAGAAAGAATGATGTTCCATTTTGGGTCCAAGTGTTGTTTATTTAAAATTGAAGGTAAGGAGTTAGGTACAGGCCTACATCAAGTGTGATATAACTAAGTCATCTACTTTATAAACTCACATACTACGGGTGTTAAATATTAAGTGTTAACTAATGATTCCAAATCATAATCAGGAAGGTCAGAAAATGGCAGACCACCGGGAAGCAGGAAGAACAAAGTAACAATGATCCAAACCCAGGCGATGCAGTGTTCAACACAACAACAACAATAGACAACAATCAATACAATACCAACCCTTGTCATTATATTTAGCACCCACTAGGCTCCAGTTGTGTTTAGTCCAGTTTAAACTTCATCAAGCACCTGAGGTCTAGTTTCATCACTGTCATTAACTGTTATGCCTTTAGTTTTTTAGGTTTCTAATATTAGTTTATTTTTGTTGTTTCTCATGGCTTCACAATTTTTTGACTTGCCAGAGGAGCGGCTGATTTCCATTCATCTGTGGGAACATTGGAATGCAGTAAGTTTCTCTAAGTGGAAGGATTCTTATGTGGGCAACCATTACTACGTTATGTTCCGTAGTAGTTTTTGAATATGGGTGGTTAATAGAGGCGATCTGGATTCTACGGATTTTGGAGAGGTTATACAGGATTTAAGAAGACTTGGTAGTTCTGTTCAAACCAAAACTTGGCTTCATTTTCGTTATTTCCTTGGCCCCCTAAGGATTCCCTCTTGCCGCATGCAAGTACCCTAAATTGCTTAGTAAGCGCCCTGGATTTGGTAATGCCCAACCCCCCAAAATACCTTACCTCCCCAAAATACAGACCAGAAATCATATAGTAGCTTTATTAATGCGCCAATAGGTTTTTCGTCAATTGTGAAATTGAAAAAAAGATTCAAACGTTTAACGAAATTAATGATATATCCCTTTAAATTCTGGTTTTATGAAGCAAAATTAACGAAAACTCCATAAATTGAACGAAATCAACATTTAATCCAACATGATTCACGGAAGTATTTCTAATCACAGAAAAGTAAGCAATATTAGGCCTATGTATTCAATCATTGATGTGCGTGATATGGATTCAGTCTAGCAAAAACGCAATACCTTTTTCTCCTTTCTTTTGAAATTCAGTTTATTAGATCATCCTCATTCCAATATCTAACATAATCAAAGTTACAACTAATTTCTAACCATCACCAACTTTCAAAACAGACAACATAATTCACGACCGGGAAGCACGTGTGTTAACGTATTTATCACATTATTTACTGTTCATCCAGGAGCGAGAAATCCACTCCGGAAGTTCCGGCAGAAAGTGGACGCATACATCTGGACACGTGGAGCCTCATTAGTGGGTTCGAGGAACCGTGATCACGTCCAACTCATCCACTGTAAGCACTTGAAACATCCAGTCCGCCGCTTCTATTATGACGTTACTCTGCTTGGCACTTCCCGGGCATGCATTGTGTGCATGTTTTGAAGATTGGTTATGGTTAGAAATTAATTTTAACTTTGAATTAGGTTAGGTATTGGAAAGAGGACGATCTAATAACCTAAATTTTTGAATAAATGAGAATAAAGCCATTGTGTTAATGATAGACTGAACCAAGATCACGTATGCGAATAATCAGCTTTTTCACAAAGGATTTAGTCTTAAATGCCCACCCCCTAAAATACCTTGAAACTAGGAATCTTACTGTAGCTTTTTTATTGCCCGTTCGCTTTTTATCAATTTAATTTAAAATGCCCATGCGTGTTTAATGGGTGATTTATGAAACTGTGGGGAAAAAGCAGTGGTGTCAGGGGTAGTTAATAATTTATACCCTGATGGCAGTTTGCCACAGTTAAGTTTGCCTACAATTCCCGAAAGCTCGACACTCCATGTTCCTGAAATTCCTGTTTTTTGTCACAACCTTTTGTTCCTTCTGTGTCTCTCCTTACTTTTTCCGGTTTTGTCCTGGTTTCAGAAGCAGGTAATGTTCGTGTGCAAAATAATGTGGTTGCTTCTTTCGGAATTGACATTATAAACAGTACTGGTATAGTAGATGATGACATAAACTGATAAACTTAGGATTGCTGATTTTCTTTTCACGGCACTCATCAGTTTTCTGAGATGAGCATGGTTCTTGTACCATGGCTGAAATGCCTATGGATTTTATTGATAATCATTCTATTTACACATGGCCTTTTCCATAAAATATGGTTCAATTTCAAAAACTTAATGAAGTTATTCAGTCTATATTGGCTGAATGTAAGATTAGAAAATCAGGCAGTCCTTGCGCTTTGCCTTGTTTTTTGAAGGCAAAACTGAACGGGGAGATGCATTTTTAGGTTGATTTTTGCAATTTGAACGCGAATTTGGCTCCGGATGGTTACCCTTAGCCCTCTGTAGATTTAATTCTAAGTCAGTTTGGAAAACCTAATTTCATTTTCACAAGTGATTTGTGATCTGCTTATAACGAAATACCCTTTGATAAAGCTGCCAGTCAACTTGATGCATTCAGGGCACCCAGTTCACAATACGAACCTGTTTATATGATGTTTGGCTTTTGCAATGCTACCAAGTGTTCCAGCATATGATTGACGTGCTTACACATATGTCAGATTTAACTGGTTTGTTTCAATATCACTATGAGTTGTTCCTAGTTAGTGAGAATTTGCCGAGCATGTATGCAAAATTGATTTCGTTTTGGGCAGGTTAGCTTTTGCCAATTTAACATTGAACAAGATAAATATTTTCGGATTTATTTTTGGCTTTTTTTTTACCTTAATTTCAAGCTTTATTTTGCTAAGGACGAAATTTTAGCTGGCCCTGCAAAAGATGATAAAATCAGTTTGCTCAAACCACCTACTCGTCTAAAGGACCTACACTCCTTTTTGGGTATGATGGTTTTTTGCTATTACGTGGATCATTATTCTTAGACCGCTTATTCTTTTTATGCCCAACTCAAGCTTTCAGGTAGATGTGGTTGGTCTCCGGCTTGTGCAGTTTCCATTAACACCTTTAAGAAGAAATTGATCTCTGCACCGATTCTGGCTCAGCCTGACTTCAGTTTACCATTCATTATGCAATGTGATGGTTCCACTTAAGGTTTGGGCACCATCCTATTCCAAGATGGATTAGGTTGGCCTACCACGATAGCTTACACAAGCAGGGTTCTTTGTGAGCATGAGCTTAAATTTTTGGGTGCAGAAGGGATGCTTTGGCAGGTTGGTGGTCTATTGAACTTTTTCACCCTTATGTTGAGGGTGAATTTTAGTGATCATGCCTCTATTGAATGGCTCAAAAAAGCTTGTGATCCCATGGGTTAGATTTCTTGGTGGGCATTGAGACTTGCATGCTTTAACTTTGATGTCAAGTATAAGTCGGCTTCCACGAATGTCATTGCTGACTGCTTTTCTCGTCACATCGTCTTTGCTGCGGAGATTGTGTTTGGTAATGATGACGTAGCGAATTTAATTATGCACAAAAGGTGGACCCTGTATTAAAATTGGTGATCAATTTTTGCGGAATGGCACTGAATTTCCTTTTCCAGTTTTGGTTAGACATGCAAGGAGGGTCAGTTACAAGCCTTCTATTGAAGGGGCATTTCGGGTCGTACCTTTCAGTCATTGGAAGGAGATTCTCGATTTTGTTCTTTGATTCTGCCTTTGGACGAGCCAAACAGATTGTTGCTGCTCACGTGAGTCTGGTGACTGCTCATTTGGGAATCACCAAAATTCTTCAATACCTGCAGCACCATTGCACTTGGTTTGGGATGGTTCATCACATTGCTGCTTTCATTCAGAATTCTTATAAGTGTCAAACATGTAAAGCTAATCCCTCTGGGAAGAAAGGGTTAATAGGTAGTGCATCTACACCTTAGCTTCATGGTTAACAAATTTGTAAATTAATTTTAAACAGTGGTTTAGGTTGATGAAAAAAAATGGTTTATGTGTTCGGCATGTTGTAAGGTCTATTATTATATACACATGTAGTGGAAAAATAGTCTATTTCAGTAGCTTCACTGCACCTTCATTCTTGTCCTCATAAACGATGCGAAACAAGTACACCTGTGGCATCATCCAAACGGTGTGGTTGATTGAATGCAGTGTAATATTTTTGTTTTGTTTTTGGCTCTGTGCAATTAAAACAGCATCAGAATAAATGGTAAAAAAATGCCGAAGGTCGAGAAGTTCACATTCGAAAAATCAATAGGGCAATTAACGTATTAGGATAGAGTGTGCACACTCAAAAACGAAACATACAAACATAGTCAAACAAAAGAGAAGCTCTACAATTTATTCGTGCATCTTGCCATCAGCTTAATTGATTAGTAAAAGTCTATACAACGTGGCTTAACTATCATACAATTTCAAATTTGAACTTTAAAACAATTAGAATTAGAATTTTTAGCTGTATTAAGCAAAGAAGGAACCGTATTGTTTAATACATACCTCTTTAATGATAAAGGATATGCGATACGCCATTCCACTCCAAAACATTAGTCCAGTTCTTGTATCCGATCGAAAATTCATTGCCTGAAAGCTACACTAAAAGACACCAGAAATTACGGAACATTTCCTGACCGCTTGTCTTGACAATTTTCTAGCCTGTGGAGGTAGGAATTTGAAAGAATTCCCAAATGACTACAATAAAGAAATATTAGGCCTGGCTTCATTTTATTTCCACATTAGTTTGGTTTTAATGTTATTTTCATGTGGGGGTGTTTGGTTTCAGTAGAAATTTGTAGTGAAGAAATTCAAACAATGATTACATTTACAAGTCAATGTGGAAATAAATTTTATATTTTATTATTGCTCCTTCTATCATTTGCCACATTTGAAACAGGGTTGTTAACATGTCTAGCGTTGACTAAACCGAAATCATCTGTATACAACTTTCAGCTAAACAGGACGAATTAATTGTGCAAGAAAACATAACTTCAAACTGTAGGGGGCACTATCAAATGATGGCATTATTTGATGGACAACGTCACAGTAATATTGTGGTAACACAAAGAATGCATGAGGGCAAGCACAACAACAAACACCCGATTAAGACTAAAAATTTTACTCATTCTTGCTTGGATTACACGAAATTTAGTCTGATTGCAACTTCCAGATGTAAGGGACTTGGAGTTCATTGCTGATGTATATAGGTGTCAGTTCCAAACGCAAATAAACTGTCTTTTAGTAAAGGTATAAAACCTGCAACCCTGTATTCTGATGATTCAAGCAAAAATATCCGAAGAAGTAAGGCTAGGGAAAAAGGCCTGGAAAAACAACTGGAGAAAAAAGCCCCAAAAAGCCAAAAGAAAGGAAGTTGCAGAAAAAAAGCCACAGACAAAATACGTTTTCAGGTGATACTTTCTTTGCATGCCTGGTGAAATTCTAGCCAAGGCAACTGACCTAACCGAACCTAACCTGTAATAAAATCCACACCCCCCCCCCCCCCCCCAATTGAAAAAAACCATTTGGCCTTTTCTGTCCGGATTTTTCCGCAGCTTTTTCAATTTGGATGTTTTCTGTGGCTTCTTCCATGGTTTTTTTCTACCCACGGTTCAGAAGGACTATAAAAATCGAATATGTCAGTTAATAGAACGTTATTATCCATTTAGGATTTAATTTCCTAAGTGGACAATAACGGACCATCCAGTGACTAATTCGGAATTCTAGTTGGTTTAAGGTACATGAGGATTTTTAATTCTTGTATTCATTACATGGAAGGGCTCACTTGTGAGTGTCGCTAAAGCCCATGTCAGACGGACAGATTTTTTTCCATCCAGACACGACTTCCTAAGGACAAAAGTGATTCCCCCTACATTTTGTTGTGTGTGTCGTTGGTTGTCACAGGAGCAGATTTTTCCTCCACTCTCGACTCCCCAAAGGGCAATCAATCATTCCCCCATTCGATATGGCTTGCTCTGTGTATGTCCAGCATCACCCTTTTTTCCTGGTATGCATGGTATGCGTTCACCATTGATCTATAGGTTATGTGAGAAAAAGTCGGTACCCCAAGGGCTAGCAGCCTAGCCTGGCTATCGAGTCTGGATGAATCTTTAATTACTCCCAACTTATGTCGTCTGCCTCCTGTCGCACAAGACAACTTACCCTCCCAACCCGATTTTTAGTCGTGTCTGGAGTTAAAATCTGCCCGTCTGACGCGGGCTCTACAGGGCAGGTTGCCATAATAGAGACCTTTGGTAGTCAAACTGATTGTTTGTTTTGTCGTTTTGCAGATGTCCTAAAGAAGTTTTGGTTAAAAGGCACTCAAGATGGCACAGAATTTTCACCTCCTGGTGACAGGCTCAGCTGACTTGGATGGCATAAAGGTCTTCATTGTGTTTAGTTTATTTACAATTCATAGTCAAAATATGCTAACTGCATTACATTTCGCAATGTTTCTATGCTTACAGGCCGCATCTGAAATGTACTGATATCGGTGTTTTAGGAAAGAGACATACAATGAAAAAGAGTAGCCAACTTGCATGTTCAATAGCATGTTTTCAGTAAGAGCCTAAATGGGATATGGCTGCATTCTCGGACTATAAACTGTCTTATTGGGTGACAACCATGGTTATGTTACGTGCAGTGTGTTAATCTTTTTTAAAGCAAAATTGGAAATAAGCCATCAGCGAAAATCGTGTACTAGAAATACTCTGTACAGCAAGCCACCTCTATACTAGTGATGTGACAAGGATTTGAAGTGGCGAATCAGTTTATCACTAGATCACTACCATAACACCTTCACCGATACGGCCACTTCTCCACTGTCAAGTCAAGTGGACCAATGGCCATATCAGTAAAGACGGTATGGTGAAAGGAAAAGGCATAAAGATGGCTTACCACACTACGTTATTTCTAGTCTATATATAAGGTGATACCACACTATTTCATTGGCAGTCATCCACATCCATCACCCAGCTCGTGGAAACAGAGATTCCGCTACAGTAGGTAAAATTAGCGGAAACGCCTTAATGCAAGATTACACATTACACATTGAATTAGGGTCGCTAGGGTCGCAAAATTGGCCAAACCTAGGAGTAATTAGTACAAATATGAAACCAATGGCATTCGACCTTGAAAACTGTCGTAAATAACGTATCAAAAGTCTACCAAAATATGATTGACGCCCAATTTGACACTTTCAGTGTTATTTATTAACAACTGCTGTTATTTATTTACTGATAACTGTGAATTCCCCTTCACAGTTAGCAAAATTATACACCTTTCCTTTATTGTTATTTTGGGAATTTCCTTTCCAATGATACCAAACATAACCGGAAGTAACTACCGAAAGTGGAAATAATACTATGATTAATGCATAGTATATTCCGTAATGGAAATGATAGTTTCCAAAATTGAAGGAATTAAACTTGGTATGGATACACATGAAGGGTAACTGAAAAAAAAGCTATGATAGCATGTTCAAAAATCTCCATGGGCGGAAAAGGGGGTTTCTTAATCCCTCAAACAGGTTTGTTTTTGCTGAAACTGTTCTATGTAAAAGCAACCCTTGAACCACAAAATCGTATTATCACCCTTAATTTGCACGAACTCTCCTTTTTTATTTGGTTGTGAAAGTGATTTTTGTGTTAAAGATGCTCTAATAGCCCAAAATAGCCATGCTTCAGGCAATTAAGTCAATTCCTTCAATTTTGGCCACTGTTACTTCCATTACGGCATATACTATGCATTAATCATGATTCATCAGTATCACTTCTGGCAGTTACTTCCGGTTTTGTTTGGCATCATTGGAAAGGAAATTTCGGAAGGAACAATAAAGGAAGGGTGTATAATTTTGCTAACTGTGAAGGGGAATTCAGTATTTCAATAAATGAGCTGTACTACTGGCGTGGTCTAGCCAGTTCCCGAATACCTAAGTGTAATACTTTACTGGGTAGCACGAAATGAAAATAGATGCGAGGCCCCCTCCCCTCTGTCGCCTCCCCACATTCTCCCACTGCATGGTCAGATTTCTCTGTTTGTCTTTGCTACCGTGGCAAGAATGAAACTGCTCGACCTCTTGCTGATTGTTATAGGGCACATTCTTGAAACTATTCAACTCGGCTGTAATAGCCAGCATTATGGAAGTAGTATTTCGTTTGTTACTGATTGTTACCGACATTGTAGGTCTCTCGCCCTCTTTCATTTTAATGCATGATGATTTTGCTCAATGCCACCAAAGCGTATGATTTTGCTCAATGCCACCAAAGCGTATGATTTTGCTCAGTGCCACCAAAGCATATGATTTTGCTGAATGCCACCAAAGCGTATGATTTTGCTCAATGCCACCAAAGCATATGATTTTGCTCAATGCCACCAAAGCGTATGATTTTGCTCAATGCCACCAAAGCGTATGATTTTGCTCAGTGCCACCCAAGCCTATTACATACTATGTAGATAACAGTGAAAGTGTCGAAGTGAGTATTACTTTGAAAAAAAAATGGTGTCTTTCCACTAATCATATTTTATAAGACTTAATATGTTATTTACGACAGTTTTCAAGGACGAATGTCGTCGGTTTCATCTTTGTAATAATTACTTCAAAGTAAAATCACAAATGCCGGCGCCTAAAACTGTATGTCGTTGCTCACCGGTTATATTCACAACAGACCTAAGGTGACAAGACAGACGAAACAGTACTGTGTGACAGTGCTGGCATCTGTCAGGCGGGCAGAACTATAACATGAATTACAACACATAACAACGTCTGGAATTTGCCATTTTCGTATTCTAATATGTGTTTTTTTTCTACTTACTGTTAAAAGTTCACTACAAGTTTTCCGTGGACACCGAATCTTTAAAATGCCTGAGCTTACATCTTCTAATATATCCGGGTCTCCTAAACGTTAAAAGTACTGCATTAAATTTCACGCAAAACTGAAGTTCAGTAATTTGTTTCAGTACTTGCTCATTGCCAACTAGGTAAAGAAGTAACTGGCTTTTTAAGGTAATACATAAAAAAGCTGCTAATAGCTTTGTAAAACCGAAGTATCAACTTTGATAAAAATTCAATTGGAGCAGTATAGATCGGGTGAGTGAAAGCAGAATATCTCACATTTCGAAGCATCAGGTATTTAGTTTCATCTTCGAAGGCTAAAATAAATATTAAAAAATACAACACTACAGGGTCAGATTACCTGGTCTTGTAGTGGAGTGGCTTTGTATGCTTAATTTTTGTTTTTGTAACCATCGAAGATTAATCCAATATCCCCTTGCTTCAAAATGTAGTGCTAATTTGACTGAAATGGTATGTACATACAATTGTGTTGGCAAGAACTGCGCAAACCTATATATTATGGTAGCCTCTATTATGTTTCTTCAATTATTACTAATATTTACAGCTAATTTCATCTCTTTTACAATAATTATGTATCAAGTTGTCCATTGTTGCGACCTTACATATTTCTAGAATAATCTTTGTAATATTACTGGTTTCAAGAGTCACTTCCCCACTGTCTGGCTGGCTTGTTACTACCGTCCTTATGTTTGTCAGTTTCGAGTCTCTTCAAATTGGAGTCAAGAATAGCGGGCTTATATCTACAATGGATTGTTTGTTTATTGTGTTTTTTGGGAGCACGAACCCAAACTGGGTTATCTGCCCCATGATGAAGAGAGGAACAATATAAATCTTTCTAAATTCAAAACCTATTATTTTGAGACAATCGAATAACATCTACTCTAACTAATTCAGGGCTCAAAACATTTATTAATAAGAAGCATGATTATTAATTAAAATGGCAAGCTATAACGTCGACTGTTAATAAAATTAAATAAATCTGTTTTGAATAACGTCACTTGGGACTGGACGTTACTTCTTTGTAACTTATTGCAAAAATATTATGATCGGAATAACATACACTGGGAATAAAGCCCATTCGGCAACAGTTGACGTTATTCTTCGGTAAAAAAAGGGAAAAATAAGTAGGGTAATTTTTAATTAAAGTAGCATAGAATAAAGTCCATTGATAAAAAAATTTAATGCGTTCGTACGTGCTGTGGTACTGCTAAAAAACGGTGAGTGGTCAAGGAACTTTAACAAGCATGGGTTGCAACCAGTGACCACACGGCATTATTATCTGTATGGACAAGTTTGTGAAGCAGAAGGTGAAAACATAAAGGTACAAAAAGTTCCTCTCCCAACCAACCCCACACATAGCGCTCGATACCAAACAGTTATAGAAAATGTTTAAAATAATAACATTATTCGATTCCTTAAACTATTCACCTTCCAGAATCGCTAGATGGTTCACAATAATGCCCTATTCCTTGAATCAACGGTACGAACAACATTGCTATTCCACTACAATTAACTGCACTTTGTGTGCTCGTACAACACCACATATAACCACATACAACGCTTGTCCCTTTTTTCTTTAAGGCTGTTGAAACATCCTTTTTCATCTGAATATGAAACTTCCCGCATTCGTCTCGTGCTGCACTAAGAAACTTAGTCTAATTCCACATTTTACCATTGAAGGAACTTGATGGATTCTTCCACACAGCTACGCCGACTAAAGGAGAAACAAATGTATATACTTGGGCCAGAATTATGCCAAACATCATTAGAGTTACAACGGTTGATTCCAATGATTTACAGCGGACATATTCCAGTTCAAGTCGACGTTATTTCAGTCATTATTTTTGTTAGTAGTAAATTACACGGAAATAATTGGCATGGATGCATTTATTCAAAAACGTATTTATTTGTTTTTATTGCCAGTGGAAGTTATTTGAAAAACATTTATTCAATTTCATTATCAGTGGATGTTAGTCCATTCAATTTCAATTAAAAATTACGTTATTAAAGTAAATTCATGATAATATGGTAATGACAAGCACGGCGGACAGTGGTGAGTGACACATGAAAACAGAAATATAGACATAAAAATTAATTAATACAGTATGTAGAGTCGCAACACCATAAAATATAACACAATTTTAAAACAGTAAATTTCTACTAAAAGCTTGGGCAGGGTACTAAAAATTTAACGACTGGTTCTTAAGAGCAGGTGAATTTGTCTTTGGAGAAATATGAAACTTTTTCAGCAGGAGTCGCCAAATAATTATGATCAGGCATCAACGCATTTGCTTAGAAAAAGTTTCTAAATTTAACTGCCATATTAGTCCAGCTCTATCACAATGTCGTAGCCAATTATGCGTCTCTGCTATGGGCCTAAGAGAGCCGACAATGCAAGCATCCATTGACCAAATAAGGTTAAATTATTCCATAATTGGTGAAGCGTAAGGAGCTCCATTAGCATAAGGCTGTAAGAATGTTAAAATTAAACAAAGTACTGTGTAAGTACTAACCATACTTTTAAGATGATGTATGGTTCCTGATGTCCTATACTGGTGTCCCTGATAATGTGTGTGCCAGCCCCAAGGGACCGGTCATTATTTGTTGCCAGGGAAGCTGGAGGAAATGGGGGGGGGGGGGGGTCATAAAGTTTTTGGACCCAAAGGGGGGGGGGGGGGTATCAAATTTTCGTCAAAAGACGGGTGGGGGAGTAATAAACACACTGACCGACTGGAAGAAAAAGTCATTTTTTGAACTCAAAAATGGGACTTCAGTCAAAGTTTCTAAAAACGCCTCAGCTTCTAGAGGCAAGCCTAGAAGCTGAAGCGTTTTTAGAAATTTTGATTTCTGCCAGTTTTGTGCTCAAAAAAAATAACTTTTTCTTCCAGTTGGTCAGTGTGTCAGTGGGTCAGGCTGGCACCCCCCCCCCCAGATTCCACATGATGTGACTATTTACAAGGTTATGAAGCTGTTAGTACCGCTACTAGAAATATAGTTTCTACAAAGAACTTTATAGAAAAGCTTGGCACCTTCTTTCTTGGCTTCTTCTGTCTTTCAGTTGTTGACTATGTTAAGGACGTGGGCACACAAGCAAACAGTGTGCTGTGCTCAGGATGCTTATTGT
>JAHWFP010217506.1:23672-52784 GCA_023313725.1 Lithobius niger | reverse complement strand
CCCCCCCCCCCCCCCCGTTTGCCTTGGAACCAGGGCATTGTTAGCGGCATGTGCAGGGGATTATGGTTCAAAACTTGGGTCTGTTGCACACCTGTCATGTTCTAAGCCTCTGCCACCGCATGATCCGAAGAAGACACACATGTTTCTTACGACCTGCAAATACGGATGCATACACATATGGTTTTCAAATCGGTCGGAAAATGCGCCCCGTATAAGAAGGGTTTCGGACCTACAAGGAAGCCGAATACGTAACTGAACTGTGTAGTATCGAGTTGGATTCGGTTATCAAGACACCCCTCGTTCATGTAAACTTCTACTCAGCAATTGAAGAGGACGAGGTCATGTTGAGAGCAAGCTCTCAAGTAGGGCTTATTACTCGGCATCAGCTCCAGCTTTGAAGGTGATGGCATTGGTCAACCCGGAGCTCATGGAAAATAAAACAATTAGGGAATGTATGCATCTTCTTAAGCGAGCGTATTCATGCCACAAAGATAGTTAAGTTGGCAATGCCGTCTACTCATGAACAATGTTGTCCTCGAATCTACAACTGGGTTCCCGGGGATGTAGTGGGCAAGTTGAGACTTTTGCCAGTTCAGGGTTCTGGAGACTTGCTTAATGGACAGTTACTTGTATTGGCCCCAGAACTCAAAGAAAATGTTCGACCTGCCCAAACATTGGTCAGCACGAACCATGGTAGCTATCGAAGCAAGCCTATGTATGCAAAGATCCAACACCCAGCATCCGGACATTGGAATGATCCATATGGGGGAAAGAGTAGCAGCAAAAAGCCAGCGGACAAGTCAAAGGATCGTTCGCCCATTCGTGACCATCCCCCCTCCTTGTCACGCGGGAAAGGACCAGAGAGTTACCAGCGTGGCCGAGGATCGTGCCGGGGAAGAGGTAAAAGACCTCCACGTCAGTGACTGGCCATGGTCAGGGCGTCCCCCCCCCCATTCACCGTCAGGTGGGGGGGGGAGGATTGCCAGACATCTTGGACATTGGAAGATGATTGCGTCGGACCCCTTCGTCATCCGTGCTCTGGAGGAGGGATACACACCGCTATTCGTCACCAGGCTTGTAACTAGAGACTGGCCGGTAGGACGTTCCGAAATCCCAGAACTTATCAAGGGAGTCAATTTGCTGGTTGTGAAGGGGGGCAGTACAGGTTTTTGGAGTCCAGCAAGGGCGATTCCGAACGGAAGGAGGATCCCGAGTTCTTTCAATCTTCGGAAACTCAATCAACACCTCGCAAAGGAACATTTCCAGATGGAATCGATCGAATCAATTCGAGACTCACTCCAGCACGAAGAGTATACCATTTCTATCGACCTCGAGGATGCGTATCTGCACGTTCCCCTCAATCCCCTCGACATCTGTTCCGCCTTGTGGCGGGGGGAAAAATCGTCCCAATGGAAATCTCTTCCCTTCGGCTTAGCGACGGCTCCATACGTGTTTACCCGGATGCGGAAACCTGTGCTTGCATACCGCACCTACATCACATCAAAGCTCACGCCTATTTGGAAGGTTGGCTGGTTCGAAACAAGGACGGTTTTCTTTTGACCCAGCAGTGGGAAATGTGCAGCTCCTGGTTTTCACATTTGGGTCTTGGTATAAACCTCAAGAAGTCCAGACCAGTTCCAAGCACTTGTTTTGTGTTCCTGGGTGCAATGTTCAACACTGTAAAAATGGTGGTAAAACCAACACTGGAGAGGTTCGTCAAGACGAGAACGTCGGTGAAGACATTCGTCAGAAGGACCAAGGTAACGGCGAGGGAGTTGGCATCGCTCATTGGACTCTTGGACTCCAATGCCAGACTTGTACCCTTAGGCCGCTGGCGGCCACTGGTTCAGAAGACAGCGGGGCAGCCGCGGAACAGTTGGGTGGACATCATTCCGCTACGAGACCTCCCGAGGCAGAGCTGGTCGTGGTGGACGGCGAAGGGAAACCTTCAAGTTGGAGTGCCCATTCACGAGCCCGTTCCGGAGTTGCTCCTATTTTAGACGCCGCCCTGTCAGGTTGGGGTGCTCACCTTGCCGGGGAAACTGTATCAGGCATTTGGAGCGAAGAAGAGAAGGTCCTGCACGTCAACGTCCTGGAGCTCAGAGCAGTTTGGAGAGCCCTCCTTGCCTGGAAGCTAAGGCTGAGGGGTCAGGCAATGGGCATCATGCCACGGCTGTTGCGTATGTGAAGAAAGGTGCAGGCGCACATTCGAAATATCTTATGGAAGAAGCCTCCAGCCTGTTTGAGATCTGCATGCGGTACGAAATCTCGCCGGTTCCTCGCCACATAGCAGGAAGTCTCAACGTGGGGGCGGAAGAGTTGTCCCGGGGTTCACAGGTGCTGTCTACGGAATGGATGTTGGACCCTCAGGGTTGGAAGCCCTGTTTCGTCAGTGGGGAACCCCGTAGGTGGATCTGTTTGCACTACAACAATCAGCTCTCATGTTTTGTGTCCCCGTTCCCGGATGGAGGGCCTGGGCAACGGACACACTGTCAATCAGCTGGGAAGGTCTAAATGCGTACCTTCTGTGGAAAATGATCAACAAGTTGAGAGTGGCCAAAGGGAAATTCATCCTAGTAGTCACCTGTTGGCCAGCGCCTCCATGGTTCCCAGAGTTGATGGAGCTGGAAAAGACGGATCCATTCCTTTGCCAATCACCAGCATCGGGGGAGGACCCAGCACCAAAACCCTTCCATGCTGAATCTTCAAGGGTGGAAACTCTAAGGAAGAATTTGGTGAGGGAGGGATTTAAGACGGAAGTGGCATCCAGGATTACGAAGTGTTTGAGGGAGTCCTCGCAACGTAACTACAATGCCGAATGGAAACAGTGGTTCGAGTGGTGTGTAAAGTCGGACTGCGACCCATGCAACCAGGACCTACGAATGCTGACAGCTTTCTTTGAAGAGCTTTTTGTCAAAGGTTGTCCCCAAGGGCTATCGTTCGTGTTGACATGCGTTGGGGATCCAAAGACTGTTTTCCAATGTGGTGGTTTCCAAACAGATGACAGCCTTTGAAAGTGGGAGACCAACACAAACGAAATTGTTCCCCACATGGAATCTGCCGTTGGGGCTGCAAAGTCTAATGGGCGCCCCATATGAGCCAGCTAGAAATGCGTCCATTCTATTTCTATCCCAGAAGACTGTATTCCTAGTCGCTTTAGCCTCGGCAGCACGCCAAAGTGAGTTGGCAGCCGTCACCAGGGATGAGGGTCATATTAGTTTGCCAAAGACTGGTCGGACTGGTCTGACTGGTCGGAGGTATTTTTGACGGTTTCGGCCCATGTCGGAGCAAAAAATTGCAAACCGGGAACGACATCAAAGCCTGTTCGAATTAAGGCTCTAAAAGAGTGTGGACAAACACGAAAAGAGCTATGCGGTGCGGTTCTACCTATCCAAAACAGAAAATAAGAAGGAGAACTGCAATTTCATAACAAGCCAACTCCACTGTTTTTTGATGTGGACTCAAACAGTGGTGAAATTATAGATAAGGGCGTGCCTAGGATCTGGGCCGTGATTAAAAGAGCATACTTGAACGGACAGGATCACGGGGATCTCCCCGCTATAGTTAGAGCACACGAGCTTCGCGCATTAGCCGCATCATGGGCGTTGGGATGAGGTGATCACAGTGTGCTCATGGAATAGCAGTACCACCTTCATCAAACTCTACCGGATGGGGTCACCCTTAGTGTAGACTGGGGACGCCCAGACGGAGGCACACACTGGTGAATGAACTATAGTGCTGACTCAGACTGAGGGAGTCACCTCGAGTGTAGACTAGGGACACCCAGTCAACTAAGCACGCCAGTGAAGTAACTGGAAGAGGAGACGAGACCAACTGTGTAGAAGTGGTAAGTTGACTTATTCCATGTTAAAACAGTAGTAGGCAAGCTCTCCCGGGTTCAGTGAGGTTTTTCCCCACCGCCTGAATGACAAATTCAGCATAATTACTGAAGTAAGTATTTGCAGGTAGTAAGAAACGATAATTTTAAAATGTAAAATTAGTTTTTACTAACCTAAATACTTACTTCAGTAAGAACCCGCCCGCCTCCCCGCATTCACTGAAGGGAGAGTTCAAAATGTGATAAGGGGAACAAACAAGATGGCGGCCTCCTAGTTAGGAGTAGCAGCGCCCCTGGCGGGAGAGGAGAGAAAGTTTGGATACAAGCTAAAAAAAGGGAGTTTTTTAGTTGATAAATGAGCAGTGATAGCGTAAAATGATGATTTTAAGCATAATTACTGAAGTAAGTATTTAGGTTAGTAAAAACTAATTTTACATTTTAAAATTATCGTTTCACCCTTGTTTGGACTCGTTGTTAGCGAATACTCTGGACGAGAGCAAAGGTCCCTTGCTGCGGGTAACTTAAGAAGCATAAAACCGGATTGGTTTCAGCAAGGTAAAAGCGGAAACTATTGCTTGTTTGTTACTACGTTCTACTGAATGATAGGTACTCAGATTTCTGTGTTCTGTGTGAATCTCGTAACTGATCAAACATGGTAATCATCAAATCTGCATAGATATGAACGATTACGACCGCACTTTATATAGGCTATATAGTAACAGATAGCAATAGATAGCTAGAAAAAACCTCTAGGCGAAACAAGTGAACTAAAACGAATCATTAAATAAACACCAGCAGTCACTAGTGTAGAAGAGTAAATCATAGGGGTTGGGGCCGCCATAGCCGCAGGGAGTCAGGCAGAAAAAGGAATCTGAACTAGCTCTCCTGGTTAAAGCACTTTAATAAACCAAATTCAACAGTCCAAATCAGGAAACCAAAACCTAAGTCAACACCACTGGAAATCTAAACCCCAAAAGAAAAACTTTGCTTGCGATTGGAAGCAGAACGACGTGTGAGACTGAACAACAAAGAAAATTGCACGCTTCTGCCGTAGTACCATCTGTTGTTCTTTGTATTGTTAAAATCTTGCGGCAAGCGAAGGAATGTACAAACCATGCATAAACAAATATTATCAGTGAAGTAAAACATTAGCTAAATCTGTTTTTGCTGTGATTAGGCTTGAGGTTTTAATTTCATTAGCTAAATCTGCGTCAGTAAACCTAAGAAAAGCTGATACATTCTCAATCATCAGTGAACAATCTGTAAAGGTTAACGATGCAAATGATAACAGATGGCGCCACACTAAAATCGTGAGATTTTTTTTCCTTTGTGAACGTGAACTGAACTGTTCAACGACAGCATAAAGTTAATGTATTCAGATAAAAATGTGGCCCGTATTGCTCATATTTGACAAGTTAAACATCAATTTATGTTAATAATTACAGATTTGATCATCTTGACCACGACTATTAATCCTGAGTCTGTACTGAAGCAACTTGCTGCAAAATTCACATTTATAAGGCATTTTGCATTTTCCACATTATCACATGGGTATATGTAAATTTCAAGTGACTGCAGCCGACCCATCATCGTACGCAGCTTGCACATTCACAAAATGACTTTGCGTATGAGTTGGCTATGGAATTTCGAAAGTTTATAGAAAGTTTGTATTCAATATAACCTTGACGCTCATTACTGTGGAACACTGCATCAAATTTACTTCCAACAGAGTGGAAATTCTCCATTATTTCGCTTACTTCCACACTCCAGATAGTTCCTTATCTAGCTAATTTTCGACTGCAGCCTGCAGTCTTCTTCAGGCTCTTCGAAGGTAAGTTTATCTTCTGTTTACATCCTTCGTTGTGAACACGATCGCCATCCGAGTTTGAAATCGCCGCTTCTCGTAGCCTCCCGAATTTAGAAGGCCCTTCGTCACTGCCAAGCCTCACGTCTTCTGTAGGCCGTTCCCAACCTCTCAGTTTCCATTTGCATGGAAAACCAGCATGAAATGATGTGGGACAGAGCTGAGACACTGATTCGATCGAATTCTGGATGGGACAGACATCTGAGAAATTTGGAATCCATTGCAATTAAGATCCATGAAATTGAAAACGTACCACTGATGAATATACAGGGCCCTTCCTCCCCTCAAGTGTCTAACCTAATTGGAGTCGACCTGAGAAAACAACTGAATGCAAAATGGAAACTGAGAGGTTGGGAACGGCCTACAGAAGACGTGAGGCTTGGCAGTGACGAAGGGCCTTCTAAATTCGGGAGGCTACGAGAAGCGGCGATTTCAAACTCGGATGGCGATCGTGTTCACAACGAAGGATGTAAACAGAAGATAAACTTACCTTCGAAGAGCCTGAAGAAAACTGCAGGCTGCAGTCGAAAATTAGCTAGATAAGGAACTATCTGGAGTGTGGAAGTAAGCGAAATAATGGAGAATTTCCACTCTGTTGGAAGTAAATTGAATATAACCACAAAACAAACAAAAAATGTTGACTTTCCCAGACTTACCTGGCAATTCTAAGAAAATATCCGGTAAAGGAATTGTTGCTTCACTGCTGCTGCATTCATTTTTTTTATGGTATAAGCGGTGAAACTTTCAGAATGATCATTGAGCCTCAGTAGACATTTTGCGAATTTGACAAGCTAAGATTTGGTTACTTCTAGTTTTTTTCCTTAGTAGTGTATGCGAGGCCCCTTGCGAGGCCCCTTGCGAATCACAGTGCTCTGGAACGTGTTAAACGTTACTTTAAAGCACATCTGATAACTTCATAACGATAATGGTTCGTTACTAAATGAACGCCCTCATCTCAGTCTTAATAGATAAACTACGACGGAGACAGTAATGCAACCTGCTTGATTCATGCCACTAGAATCTTTGGCTTTCGGAGCCTACATTGACTTTTCAAGCACTAGTACGAATAGCCAGTAGCTTACCAGTACAGTACCTGTAAACAGTCAATTACTTAACAGGTGTAATATCTGTAAATATCATTTGTTTGTAAGTACACTACCTGTAATTACTTCTGTAATTATTTGGAAGCAGCTGAATTAACATAATTTATCTCACCAAGCATCCTCTTATTTTAACTCTGAATATGTAATAATACTGAGGATAAGTTTCGTGACATATTTAAGGAGAATTCTATTAATACGAAACTGAAGCAGCTATATCAAGAAGGCTTGTCCCGATTGGAGTTTCAATGGTGGTGATTGACATGATTGGTAACTTCATTGATTTTCATTGGTTGCTGATTTTTACCAATGAAGCCTTAATCCGCAGGCAGTAGCCCTTGTCAAGAATTAACGACATAGTTGTGCCGAGTGTTCATGTGTTATCTCCTTTTCTTTTAACCTTAGGCAAAAAAGACATGTTACATGAATGCCAAGGAGAGTGAGCGAATGCAGGACCTTCTGGCTGACACCCGATTAGGCAAAGGAAGGATCTTGTCAGACAAAGATATTTCAAAGGTAATTAAAAAAAAAAAAGGATGGAAATGGAGTAAATGGTATGGGCAAACCTTCTATTTATTTTTCTCAGAACTACCAAAGTTAAAAGGAAGAAACATAATTCTTAATTACCTAATTAATACCAATGTAAAATTAAATAAAGGACACCAAAGCTCCCTTGACATCATATTTACATCTACCTACCCATGGTTCCACATCAGCACATAGGTATATTGATGAAATTGTGTCTAAATTTCAAGTGACTGCAGCCGACCCATCATCGTACACACCTTGCACATGCACAAAATGACTTTGCGTGTGAGTTGGCCATGGAATTTCGAAAGTTAATAGAAAGTTTATATCCAATATAACCACAAAACAAAACAAAAAATGTTGACTTTCCCAGACTTACCTCGTATTTCTGAGAAAATACCCGGTAAAGGAATTGTTGCTTCACTACGGCTGCATTCATTTTTTTTTTATGGTTAAGCGGTGAAAGTTTCAGAATAATCATTGAGTCTCAGTAGACATTTTGCAAATTTGACAATCTAGGGTTTGGTGACTTTTAGTGTAGTTAAGTGTATGCAAGGCCCCTTGCCGGGTGAGGCCTGAAGCAATCCCCCCCCCCCCCCTTTACTTTCCCTTTACTACGGCCTTGGTTTAAAGATTTCTATAGATATTTTTTTGTTTACTTTTCTACTATTGGCCACTTGAAACTTTTTAAGAAATCCGTGCGGGTGGTAGGGATGTACCGAATATTTGGTAATTATTCGGTCTATTCGGCCAAAAATTCATGTATTCAGTATTCAGCCGAATACTGATTTTGGCTGAATAGTGATATTCGGTATTCGGCCGAATAGTTTAGGATTTGTGGGTATTCGGCAGAATAGTTCAAGATTTGTTGGTATTTGGCCGAATATTTTTTTTTAGTATATATTTATGCAGTTGTGTTAATGTAAGAACGTTTCGCTAAGCATTTAGTTTTTGGTTTGTGAAGAATTGTCTTCTGACATTTCTAAAAGAAGGAAAAATTATCATACATGTTTAAATTACAGATAAGATAAGTATTCGGTTGTATATTCGGTATTCGGTAAATTTTGTATTCGGTGCATCCCTAGCGGGTGGATTGTTTTTTATATTTTTAATTTTCAGCTCCCTTTTGCGTTATATTTTAGGGAAACACTTTTTAGTTTGGGTACAATAAGAAGACTGCTTCTTAATTCTGCTAACCACGTGTCCATAAAATTATTTAATGACAAAAGTGGTCATTTTACATTTTCGTGCTTCACTAAGGATCAGTTTGATCTGTAACCGCTATTTTTGCTGCGTCGTTTCTTTTTATTTCTCGTAAAAAAAAATCTGTGTGGGCGGGGGCCTGAAAACCAACTTTTCTTTTCTTAATAGCCTTAGTCATCCAGAAATATTGACAGCAGTGATAATTTTACTGATAACACAATAGTTTCAGACAAGAATTTATATCTTGGTGATAACGATGTGATTCATGAACATTTGCTGTATACGCAATGTTGAGAATACGGCAATACGGTGAAGTGACCATTTTTAATTGCCTGTCGCTTGGTGGTATCTATATTTGCCAGGCATTGTAAAGTAATCAAAAGTAAACTTCATGTCCGAATTAAGAGCATTTTTTTTACCAACGTAGATTGTTAAAATACGTGGAACATGTTTCAAACAGTTTAAGGTTGTGTTATTTCAGACAGTGTAGTCTACCCTCCAAAGTTTTGTCCCAGAGGTATTTGGTTGCGATGAGAGATAGACCGATATTACTATCGGTATCGGATCTGTATCGGTGTTTATTTACAGATATTTTGCCGATACAATCATCTTCCGTGTGCACTGGCTACTCTGCCTAGCTTGAGAGAAACCTTTCCTGCATAGCATCGCTTGTATCCCACGAAGTGATCTGGACTGCAGCTCAGTGAATTTAACGCGTGCGTACTGTCGGCTTCTTGCAATTAGGCCTATCTGCAGTGTGGACTGGGTTTTTTTTTATGATCGGAGGTACGAATGAGTTTGACTTTCTGTCTTGTTGACTTTTTTCTATCGTTATCGGTGTATCGGAATCTGTATCGGATCGGAGTGAGGGGGAAATAACGGATCGGTATTTTTCCGTATCGTTCGATCCTAGTTGCGATAATGGTGGCATTTTCAAAATCTGGCAGATGGCCTTGGTCTATTTGTAATGCTCAAATTACCTGGGAGCAACGATGCATTTTCTCACTTAAAACTTCCAAATAGCCCCCCTCTTACATCGTATGGGTGCTAAAATTTGCTCTCATTGAAATACAAAAGTGACTTTCAGAAAATAAAATAATTATTTTCCTTCCATAAAATAGTTTGTGAGATTTAATGAATTAACTAACAATCGACAATAGCTGCGAACAGGAACAGCAAGGCAGTAATCTATGAACAGCTATTTAGTAGCAATATTTTGGGGTTGCCTTTGGCTTAAGTAGGTTAACTTCGTATGTGCTTTCTGTCAAGCAGCAGTACCATTTAAAAATGTGAACTCACTAGTATTTGATCGCAACAACTGATAAAAAAGATACCTTGAGTGGTCCAACTAACAACGACAGCACCTACCAACATTAGAGTGCAGACCGCGAAGTGAACAAGTTACAGGCGTAAATACTTAATGTTATTTCTCAGGAAAAGATTTCTAATGCTCTAATGTGAGGTCTGTCTATTTGTTGTACTACAAGTCTGTTGTCAGTGTCAAATTAAGCTATTGCTTCTTGGTGCTGTTTTGAGCTGTTGTACGAGTGGTGACAGGATTCTATAATTATGTGTAGTTAGCACAACAAACAAACCTGACTTAACGTTAAAGTTGCCTACAATTGTGATACAACAGGCAACCTGCATATGGGAGCACACAGAGTGATGTAACTTGCATTCCCGCCTCCCTTGTTGTTGCTTTGGCGCACACCTCTGGCACTATGCTTTATGTGCATGAGCAACCTTTAGCGCCAAGCAGTCTGGTGTGGGCAAGAGGGACAGCAAGTCGCAGTAAGCGTGTTGCTTCTTGTCTCAAGACACCATGGATTATTGTTAATTTGTTTGTTTAATGTCTTTAATAAACCCCGAGTATGTTGAGGTATCTGGTGAGTTGTTTATTTAGGAATAATGGCCCGTGGGCCACCATTATAACAGATTGCAGGCATGTTTCATGGTCCCACAAAAGAGCATTTGGCGTGGTGGTCATTGTCGCCCCTTGTTGTGGAAGAAGCCCGGTAGCAGCTCTGAAAATTTGAAAAATCGTTGTTTTTGAAAACTGGGTAACAGAATCAACTTTATCATTTCCAACATGAATCCGCCCCACGAAAAACATGTTTTCAGAAACGTGGAATTATGTGACACATCGTGAAGCTAATTCGCGTCAAACGCCACACGTGACAAAAGTATAGCCGTGTGATTTAGTTATAGCGTACTTTCATTTTCAGGAATATAGTGACTGTTATGGGATATCGAGGAACTGCGAAAAACCTACTTTGAAAGTGCCTTGATTCGATTACTAGACAGTGCCAGGAATAAATACGAATTATGAAAGGTTTAGAAAGTGTCTTGAGGATGCTAAAGTATAAAATCAGTTTTATATAAATAACTGTGCAGGTGTTAGATTTTGTAGCAACGACACTGCCTTGCTTTCATTTTCCAGTCTGATTCGTGACAAGATGACTTTACATGTCTAACTCACTTTCTTGTATGTTATTGGCATGACAACTAGCGGTCGACTGAATTTTGGTTCCAGCATGGAAACTGACAAACTTATTGATTTCGGTTTCCGCTGTGCAGTTATTGCTCAGTTTTGGTTTCGGCCGAAACTGAAATGCTGGTTTCCGCAGTGGTTTCGGAAAAGAGTTGTCTTGGTAAAGGCGAAAGAACTGCCGCTTCCAGAGTCCGCTAAGCTTGAAATGCGTTCATTGCTTCACTTAGTGCAGAAGGGACGTAGTTTCAATATCAGCAGCCTCAGCGTGCCTTCACTTCACTTCATATATATATAATCTGTTGCGTATATAATTTTATCCTTGCTTTTATCTATTATTAAAATTGGTAATACTCAAGTTAGGTAGCGGCGGCCAACACTACGGTTTCGGTTTTGGCTGTAACTACATACGCTGTTTCAGCACGCAGTTTTATTATGTAGTTTGTATTAAATTTAGCATATAAAAATGGTTTAACAATACTCAGTATAAGTAATTATTGTTTGCTAAGTACTTCATTGTCGTCGTAATTACAGAAAACGAAGGACTTGCACAAATAAGAATCTGTGCTTCATTATTGTGGGATGGAAGTGAGCATGCTTGTAGTTTGTTGTATGAATATCGACATCCATGTGCACAAGTAGCTAGCCCTATTCAGTCACGACATAAACAGTTGTAAATGCTGCGATTTCAGGTGAAGAAATTGAGCAAATTACGATATAATTAATTTGGGGATACAGTAAACCCTCTTTAATACGAACTTGAAGGGGACTGCAAAAAATGTTCTTATAACCGTAGTTCTTATTAAACGGACGAGTGAAATTGGACTACAACTTTTTAAAAATGTAGCCTACCGTTATAGGTATTTTCTGTTCATTTAACCTTGACCTTCATGCTTGCGCAAACGGACGAAACTCGTATTACTTCCCAAGATGGAGTCAACTAGCAATTGATGTTTTGTGTGAAACAAAATGAAATTCAAGGAGGAGGGAAAAGAAACCGTTACGAACAGCAAATTCGTAAAAATAAGCTACAATTGTAAATATTTATTCGTCTTATTTGCACTCTCGTATTAAGAGTTCGTTATAGCTGTCCATATTTAGTGCTGACTGAGTAGCTGACCAGCCAAAATCTTGAAAAAACTTCTTATTAAGCGGGAATTCTTGTTATCCGAGTTCTTATTAACGAGGCTATACTGTAGTGACTTAACTTGAATGTGTAAATATTTTTTTAAACAAATTTTTCATTTCAATTTGCAGATGGAGTCCAAGCAGAGAAAATCTGAAGACTTGATGAAGAAAGCGGATCACGAGTATTATGCACTGTGTTTGCAAGGTGAACGGATTCGCCTAGAGTGGGAATCGGCTGTTTATCGTGGCAGTACCCACTTCCAGGCATTGGAGGAGGAACGGATAGCAGCGATGCAAGAAGCATTACATAAATATACGAACCAGCTTGCTCTTGTTGGGCCACGCATGGTTGAGGTAATAAAGGGTTTGATTTGTTTATTCTTGTGTGCTGTTGCTTAAGATGAACCCTTTTAACTTCTGTTAGGCCTAATTGCATCGTCTCTTGTTCCACCCAAAGTATGGTAATCGACTTTTGATTAGTAGTAGTTGTACAGACTGGTTGCCAGAAGGTAACAGTTACATGTGTCCCACGTTTTCAAACTCCTGAAACTGTTGATGTTGACTGAAAAAAGCTCTCGATACTTAGAGCGGATAGGCATCTGGGATCTAGAACTCTGTTTCTGAGGGGATGTTTGCATATGATGAGGTTTTGCGTCAGTCTCATGTGCAGAACAAAGTGATGTCTCTATTCAGTCGTTGCCTTTATGCCTGTGGGAAAACCTAAATTTCCGTAAAATAAGAGATCTGCAAATCTTGGTATAAGCCGCTTACTGCTGAAAGGATGTCTTCAGTAAGTAGATATATGAAACTCACTTGTCGAGTTAGTTCTCAGAAACTGTTTCTAGTTTCACTATTGAAAATATCTTTTCCAACTTTAAATTGAAGTCTGAGGAATTCAAGTAAATAATGAAGTCGTTTAAGTTCCTCTTATTTCTCCCTAAGTATCAAAGTATAATTCAGAAGCTAGCCTGTTGTTTATATCCCGCTGTACTGTATAAATCTTCGTTGTTACATCTTTATATTGATTGAACGACGGATTATAATGTTTTGGGTTCATTACATGTGTCATTGTTGTTGATGTGGGCAAATATGTTGCCAGTGCCAACAGATGTGTTGCCAACTTGTGTACCATGATATAGTATATTATGTATTACGTTTCGTTTCAGGGAAGTGGCCATCTTGTTGAAGCGGCCAATTTCATAAATGTTACGTCTGATATCCAAACTGTAATTCAACAGAAAGGAACGGGACAGAACATTCCCGAGCAGTACTTGCCCGATTTCTATGTAAGTAATCAGAAGTGAGTAATGCTGGACTTCAATTAATTTTGTGATGAACCAATACTAAATCGATCAATGAATCAAACGGATACAGAAAGCAGGGGTGGAAATAATCATGATTATTTTAAAATAATCGAATTAATCAGATTATTTTGATTATAATCAGATTTTAATGACATGTAAGATTACAACAATAACTACGACGTAGTTAAAGTTGTAGAGTTTGCTCTATTTCTTGCTTGGCAGGTGCCACTGCCAAAATGCCAATACTTACGTACTCTTTAAGTATCAAAAGTTTAAAACGTGATTACCACGTGTACATTTCGTTGTTAACATGCACACCGCAGTAACTATTATTACAGCAATAATACTTAGTAAAGTTGTTGTAGGTGTTGTGGCACATCCTCACACGTGAGCTGATTAAATGAACAGTCACATCAGCTGCAGTACTTACTTCCTAGAATCCTAGAAGTACACAAATTGCAAAGTTCTTTAGGCCATTTAAAAAAAGAAAGTTGTTTCTCGGGCAAAAAAAAATTTTTTTACATGCGGGCGGGCGGTTTTTTTTTTACATTTTTTTTTTAACCACACCAACAACAATAATTGCTGTTGTTAAGAGTAATAATATATAGTAATAATAAGAGTAATAATGATATACTCTTATCCCTATTGTTGGTGTGGTGCTCGTGATGGTTTTTTTTTGGTTCGGTGTATCGTAATCGTATTTTGTTGCAAGCGCTGCGGTAAATAGCAGAGAAAATGAAAAAAAAAAAAAGGTCCGTGCGGCGGTTTTTAGGCGGTGCGGCAATGCCTGAGAAACAACTTTTTTTTTTAAATGGCCTTAGTTTTTTCCTGGATTTAAGGGTTTGAATGTTGCCGATAATTTTCCTACTTTGGTCATTCTTAGTCGGTTGAGTATTTTTGTATGGATCAGGTCAAAAAATAGAAGACATACGTACCTGACTGCAGACGATTCAACAGTACGTAGTGTATTTACTATTTTGTTTTGGTTGTTTAAATTTTTTTTTCTTGTATATCAACAGTTTTGTGTCAAACCTGGTCCCTGATTATAATCAGGTGAATTTCAATTTTAATCAAGTGATTATAACCGTAACAACCCTGACAGAAAGTAGAGTTTCATTTATTAGCAATGAACTGTGTTCCATATTTTGATCAAGTTCTTAAATAGATGTGTGATGCATTTATCGTGGTAAAAAAATCGTGGTTACTTACTTTCTATACTTTCACAACTTTAAACTAAAAAAGAGCCTTCAACTTAGAGTTTGCATATTTAGAGGCAAAATGTGGTATTGACGGTTAAAATCTGTTGACTGAGAGTCTTAAGTATTCAGGAGATGTGGAATAGAACAATTTTAATTCGAGCCAAGTTGGCACAAGTCAAGTATCAAGTCGAATTTAAGTATTCAGTGAAGATAAGTTCTTTTTTGCTAGTTTTTAAGTTTATTAATATTAAGGCTGCCCTGAACCGAACAAACCGAGCCGAACATGGCCGAACAGATAGTGTTCAGCTCAGTCTTTTAAAAGAAAAATACCAAATAGAACGTATTTCCACTTCTAGTAGACGGATTTTAATATTTCAGCACCCCATTTTGAAGATTTTTCCTCCAGCTTTCTGATGGTCCAATTCCGCAAGTTGCTAGTTCTAACCTTATAAAAGTAGAGGGAAAATGTAAAGGTACAGGAAATTTCTTTGCGCTCAAACCGAGTTTCAACTTACCAGTTTCAACCAAGTTTCAAGTCCATGTGAACATACCTGAATGTGTTAAGAAGCTTGTAATTTGATAACTATATGAATCTTTGTGAACTGAGTTGTTTAAATTTTATGTTAAATGGTGATTAGTTTGATACACTTTTGTTTGGTTTTGAAGTGTTCAGTTTTTAGCTCATTTAAAGTTTGTTCGGTTTGGTTCGGTTCGGCTGAAAAATTGATATTTGGTACATCCTTAATTATTATTTTATTTTTACGATAACAAGTAATGCACTGCTTCGGAAATGTTATTCCGGTACTAATGCTAAACGTAGAGCTACTTACTGAGCTACTTTCTTTCAGCTGCTAATTAGCTTTTAATCAGCAACACCAGAAAGCTCTCGTCAAGACGATGATTTGGTAAACATCGTTCATTACATTTGGTAATTTTCAACATAATTCTCGAAATTATGACTCAAATTTTGATCAATTTGGTGTACAGGAATGTTGAAGGTAAGAAAAAATGGTGAATTTATAGACGGAACTGAATGTTTCGAGTATGAATGCAAGTGTGCTGAGTTCGAGTTCTAACTGCATGCTCGGCTTGGATCGCATATTCCTACTAAATGTTGATTAGTTTGATTTGGGGTAATGTTAGCCGATCGCCGATCAAAACTGATCACACCGCGAAATTGGCCAAAGTGGGGTTGGTACAATCCTACAACGAGATAGCAAGGAGGAAATGACAAATTTTCTAACACTTTATTGGTTTTAGCGTTGCTGGTTGGATTAGCCGATAAAATAAACCTTTGGTTTCATTGTATAATTTCAGGCAGAGGACATGAGTCTTCGCATGAATAAAGACCGCCGAAGAGAGTCGGTAGAGAAATTCCTGTTGCTTCTAAAGCATGACATTGAACGTGAACGCAAAGGGAAGCAAGGAGTTGAAAACTTGGCTCGAGTCTTTCAGGAAACGCCCAAATTTGGAGATGAGGATGCTCAACAAGACGTTCACGAAAAGATCCAACATGTAAGAATATAACACAAATGCGATATGATTTATGGAAATAGACCTAAATATGATTAGCTTCCACTAAACGGTGGGTGACGAATTCAGGGTTTGTAATATAATTCGATATCCAACGTACATACTATATTATAGACCTGAAAAAGAGGGAGAAACTGCACTCCAGCAGAATGATTACCCATCAGTCTTTAACCTTCGCTAGAACATTAAACACGCACAAACATTCGTGTTAAAATATAAAATAAGACAACTAGTCCTTTTCGTAAAGGTTACTGTAGTTAAAATATGCCAAGAGACCCGGGATATTGACAGCTTCACTGTATAAGTTAGCTTTTAATTGGCTCTACTCGAACCTTTGTCGTTGCCACAGACCAAACATTCTTTACACAGTGCCACTACTAATTTTTTCACTGCTACCAAAGTAAAATGAAGAGTGCTGTGCTACAGAAAAGTAATGAAAATCAAGTATCCAGTTATTCACTGACTACCCCTGTAGTGCACACTCATACCCAACACAGAGACCTACACGTTGCCCTCCCCATATACCCCTAACTATATGTCTAACTCTTTTGTTAGCAATTCAACAATTGCTTGTCTTGGAATTGCTGCGGGATGACAGGCCTACCATTTTGCAAGGCAGGAGTGCACCAAAAAGGCTGCCCACTGCAAAGACTGGCCATCTGGTGGCCAGGAAGTGTGACTAACCTTTCAATGTGCTGCAGATAGATAGACTCAGTAGAAGATTTTTTACTTTCAACCAAAAGTACTTACTTTTACTATGTGCTTATTTTTATATAATGCTTGTTTGTGTAACTTAGCCTTTAAGCGCTATTTCGTGGCTCTCCCACCAGGTAGCATCTGCTGGCCCACTTCCTGGCATACACAGCCATGTTTCCTCACTTTTCGTTTCGTACACGGACCAGGGCAGTCTGGTTCCGCTTGACAAATGTCCGTAGGGGGTTTGATGTGCATCCATCGTAAAACACCGGGAGATATTAAACTTTCTAGAAAGCGCCGGATGGAGTGACGTCGGGAAGAATCTTTGTGAGATTTGTGTTTTGCATTCCGAAGAAGTTGTGAAGAGCAATGGGACATAGTGCAAGTCGGATCAAAAGCAACAAGAACATTCAACTTTGTCGAACTTGGCTTGGTTCGCTTGATTTAAGACTAATAAAATAGTATGGAGTTCATCCGGAAAGAATTTGTTAACAAAAATCCCTTAAGAAGAATCCTGTGCCCTCCCCTCTCCATTGATAGTGCCCAACATTTTGCCCTTGCACCCCTCCTAGGAAAAAGCTAATGGCAGCGCTTTTTTTTTTGCATTATTGGTCGTTGACTGTTGCTCGGTTACTGCGCTGTTGTCCATAGTTGAGTGTCTTAAAAATAATGTGTTGCTAAGTTTTATATATTAATACTGCTATTGCTGATGTTGGAAGGTTTAATTAAATACTCTTATCCTTTGTACATTTGATGTTTGGTGGGGTGCACATCTTATATTCTGTTGTTTTAAAAGCATTGTTGTGGTGCATGTTCAGGCACTCGGAGTCAATGATTTCCATGATTCCACGATTTTCAAAACAACATGGAATTAATAGTAGTATGGCTGTGAAAAGAAATATGTTTGGTTCTCGGGTACTTTTATTCCAAAAGTAACCAGGCCACCAGGCCTGCTTTTAACTTCACAAGATACTTGGATCTTAATTTTACGCAGCTGCCAGTGGTTAACTTAACATACATTACGATAATTGAATGTCAGGTTAAGCTAAATGATACATTTTCATATAACTGGATTGCTTTTCCTTGTACAGTACTGTAATACATTTCTATTGCGTTAGCAAATAAAAAGTGATGACCAGGGTCAAATTGGCCACCAGGCAGGGCCTGAGAACCAACTTTTTTTTGTCTTGGCCTATTGTAGCTCGAAATTTTTTGATGTTGCGTCAACCTTATCATGTGTGTGACCACTATTAAAATCAAAGAATCGCGGAAAGTCGAAATTTGTCTTACAAGTTAGGGCTTTCTCGATCAATAGAAATATTGCACTTGTTTTACGTATTTTCATTATTGTCAGTAGGTTATGGTGATTGTGTTTTCTGTCACTATTAGATGAAAGCCATGTTAACGTACCTGGAAGCGACAAGATTTAAACTGCAATGTAGCCTTGCGAATATTGAGAATCGAGGAAAACCTGTACATCCACTGAGTTCACATATAGAACAGCATAAAGACAAACAGGTACGGGTGGTAGCCCTTAAGTTTTACTTTAGTGTGTGTTTACGGTAACTCATTACCAAAACCTATTCTAACCAGTCTGAGTTTGTAAAGCTAGGTCAATCATCTTTAGCCGATTGTTACAGGAAACGGGCCAGATAATTTTCTTCCATTGACAATTTTAACCAATTATCGATTCACCATTTTGAAGATATCTTCTGCTTTCGAATAGGTCAAAAAATTAAACAAACCATTCCATAAACGACCTAAAAAGCCAAAAACAAGACCCAGCCTTCCCCAAGTTGTTACAATCGTCACTCCAGAATTTACATCACTCCTCCCTGCTATGTGGAGAGCGCTCCTTCCTAGTTATAAAACGACGGTCAGATGGCAGCAAAGAAGTTCAGGGCTCTCAGACCTCTTATATTTCATAATTTTAAATAGGATTCGTATAAAGCTCCTCCTATAAGTTTGAAAATGTCACATGGTCTACTGTGAAAATTCATTTTAAAGTTGAAAAATCACCTTAAATCGACGCTTATTTTCACAATCACAGGAAAAACAACAAATTTGTTTGTTGTTTTTCCTGTGATTGTGAAAATAAGCGTCGATTTAAGGTGATTTTTCAACTCCTCCTATAAATCATAAAATACTCCATTTCCTATAATTTTGTGCTCTGAATGAATATTGTTTTGTTTGTGGTGTGTTTCATCACTATTTAATTGAAGACGAAAGGAAGAACACAAATTTTCCTATTACGTTTCTACTCTGCTGTGGTGCAATGTGGCGCAAAAAACAGACCACAAAATTGGTCGAGCATTTTACCTAAGAAGGAAACCCAAAACTGGAAATGAACGTGCTGATTAGCGCAGGCGTACTGGGTCTTGGCCGGCATTCCAGTGCGAGGAAATGAAAACGCAGCCAAAAGAAATGGAAAAGAGAAAACTAACGTTAATTTACAACTTCTGTGCAGAGAAATCTGACACAAAAATTCTTGTAAACCACCTACAAAGGCCGTATTTTTTTTATTCGTTTTAAGTGTCTATCCAATTTCTCCCCCCCCCCCCCCCCATTGAAGTTGTCATTTGAAACCAGGTGCTCTTGTATAGCAGATGCAGTGTGTCGCATTGCTATGAAACCCATGTTTTAAGAAAATGTTGGATCACAACTAAATGCTGGTGTTTAAAAATCTCACAGATTCTGTCTGCCTCGGTACTTTTTTTAACGTTTTGGTATCAGTAGATTGAAAACTTCATCAGTTGGGCAGAAAATAAGGGGGTTAGCACAGCTTTAACTGACTTAATAATTGCTGTCAATGCTGCTTCAGTATTTGTAATCAGTAGCAGGCTTGGATTTGTGGGACTAGAATTTTGTACAGTACTAAACTATGCCACTGTACACTGTTTTGTTTCCAGGGCATGGTGCAAACTATTTTGAAAGTTCCTTCGTGGGTGCGAACAGATCGTCGAAATTCCGACCAGGGTTCCCAGCGATCCGATTCTCCAGAAATGACAGACCGAGGAGCAGCTGATGGCACGTCAATGCTACCAGATTGCTATGGTAAGATTTAAGTACCGTACTCAGCCGATTGTAAGGTTGCTTGAATATAAGGCGAATTGCCATTTTAAGCTCATAAATTCAACAAAAATAAACAGGCACGGTGGACGACTTTCAGCCAAGATTCTGCCAGTGCCTCTAGTAGACTAGTACCAGTATAGTTGGTTCCATAGCATAATTCAGCCAATACCAATTCAGAATCATACTTTTCGTCATAGTTTTTTTGGACTACATATAAAAATGTTAAGGTCCACTTTTGATTTTATTTTAGTTTTTGCTAAATAATTCAAAAACTATTTTAGCTATTGTCTTCTCATTAGCACCAATGGATAGCTCTCTAAAAAAAAACGATTCGAATGGTGTATTCAAACTTCAAAATCGGTCAAAACTTGGCCGAGTTATGGATTTGGACGCGAATGTAAGACAAAGCTGTAGTGTTAATGGAACAAATTCGAAAAAAAATAGCGTCTTACATTCGGTCCAGTACAGTACACGGTTTTAGTCAAGGCAGACTGACAACAACTCTTTGAATATTAGTACATGGACTGTATGCATGAAATTGTTGAGGTTTGTGATTGTTCAGCAGTCACAGCAACAGGTTAAGAATGGGTGCTATTTTGGGTCTCGCAGCATTTCCAGACGTACAGACATATTTCCATAGTTAAGGCCAGAAAAATACGTTCAGGCAATTTGTCTTTTTTAACCCCTTTGGTTAATTATTTTCACTTTCCTTTACTTTAGTTTATGCTTATCTCCTCCGTTAAAAAAAGCTCATGTCCATAATGAAGAAAGAAGTGCTTAACTTGACTTCCTACTATTGTTGGGCGTTGGTACCCCAACACTGCTCCACTTCAGTAATGTTTTTTTGCAGGCAAGACAATTAAAGACAGTTTCAGTTATGAACGTTATGAAAAGTTTACCATTAGTCTTGATTCAAAAACAAATTTGATTTGTTATAACTTCATCAGAGAATTTGAAAAGTTGTTATGCTATATTGTTTCAGACGAATTTAGTGAATACAGCCAGTCAAGTGGAAGTCCCATCTACGGGAACCTTAGCACCATTTATCAGGAGATGACCTTAAATGGTTCCGTTATTTCGAAATGCAGAGCTCTCTACGAATATGATGCCAATATGCATGATGAACTCAGTATACGGCCTGGTAAGTTGGTTTGGATTAACCGTGCTGTGTGAAATACCATGAACCTTAAGTGAAATAATACAGACAAATTAGTGAAGGAGGGATAATTGAAGCAGCGATAATTAACCCTTACTTTGTGATGCTTTTTAATTTTATATTTGATGTGACGGCAGGGCTTGGGGAAGAGACGGTACGAGATAATCTTAGCAGAAAGGATGTTGAATCTTCGATCCTTAAAAAGAATGTTAATTCGACTTTTTAACTCCGCCCTTTTTAACCTAGAAGTTACTCACAAAACAGTCCACACGCCAATACCATAAATTCCATGAAATGATAAGATACAGGCAAATTTTCAGTGGCTGATAAATGCCACATTCTTCAGGCCAAGCCTCGGAAACTTGCAAGCAACTGCGCAACTGCACAAACGTTCACAAATTTGAATTTGGCGTGCGATCTCAGTGGGACTAGCTCAAGCTCTTGCTTGGACAGCTCACTCTGTTGACAGTGCAGCCGTCTTCCTATAGTGTAGTAAGGAAAGGTCTCCACTGTGCTTCGTGTTAGTGTACTAGATAAGGTGTAGTGAACAGCATGATTTTGCAAAGGGATTTTATTTTCAGCAGTTGAAAAATATGCATTACCGAACGTTTCGTCTACTTCACTTGGTCTTAACAGTAGCCGCAAATTTTCGGCGGCATCAATTGTGGGTCCAGCTTTCAGCAAGAGGATGCAACGGCGCAGAAGTGTGAGGAGCGCCAAACATGGCCAACTAGGTTAAAGGCCATTGACGCTATTCAGAAGCCTGAGGAAAGTGGAAGATTGTGGGCCAACAACTACCACAATTGATGCCACCAAAAATTCACTGCTACTCTGAACTGTCAAGGCCTAGTGGCGTAGACAAAAACTTTTGGTAATGCATATTTTTCACCTTTAATACACACAGTCTTGCTAATTTTCGACTCCTCAGGCAAATTGAAGTCTCTGGTTAGCCTTGCTTGTTGCCTGGATTTGAATACTGCAGACATCGCGGCCCTATGTCTTGCAAATACGGGAGGCCGCGATGCCTACAAATTCAAATCTAGACAAAAAGCAAGGATGTGACCAGAGGCCTAAATACACTTTTGGAAAGCCTGATGAAAACAGTGAAACCGTGTCTTCTTTGTGGCATTGAGCGATTATGGAGGAAATGCGCCATTTGACAACCTCAGTTATATTCCTGTGGCAATAAAGTGAATTCTTTTTATTTTACAGGTGATGTCATCAATGTGTACAGTAAGCAAGAAGATGGTTGGTGGCATGGAGATCTCAATGGTGCAATGGGTATCTTCCCGGCAACATATGTTGAGGAGTTCAAGTAAAGGTCGCCTTCTTTCACCGACAAAACGGTGAAACCAATGCAATACGAGCGAAAGAAGGCCTCTCAATTTTGCTGTTGTGCAGCATTTTATTGTTTTGAGCAATATTATTTGCTCCTTTTTTAGCATGAATGTGGCCGTGTGTAATGTTAAACTCCCATTTTATGGGTTAACAATGATTATTACACAAATGGCGACATGTTGTTGACTTTGCCGAGGGAAACAACTTCCGAGGGAATCAACTTGGATCAAAGTGCTTTGGGTTGAATCGGGTCACAATTTACAACTGTTTTTGCTAAACCCTACTTTGGTGGTTTAATTTAATATATAACTAAGGACTTGTATGACTGTGTGTGTGTGATCGTGTGCGTGCCGGCATTTGAAACATCTTGCCAGTAGATGTAACCTGAAACCGTTGAAAAGGTGCAGTATTTTGTATTGGTTGAAAGATTGATTGTAATACTGATTTTGATGTGATGCCACTTTTTATGCATCACTTTTTTGATAAGGCATGTAAGAAAATGTGAATTTTTTTAAATTGTAGTCTGGCTAAATAAAATTGTATTATACTGTAATAAATAAATTATACGAGCATTTTTTTTTTATGTTTGTATTCTGTATTGTTGACACTTAAGATTTATGAAACATTGGCAGGTTTTTCTAACTAGAGTAGGCTCTACCAAAAAACGGTTCTCTACACAGAATATGAAAAGTTGTTCTATTGACCAGTGTTAATTATGAGTAATGAGAACTTCACTAGAACCATCCCACTTCCCCTCTCAACACAAGGCCAAGCAGGCTCGCGATCGTGCTGAGTTGTGGTGGTCTGCTACAACTAGCAAGAAAACGCCCTGTCAAGACTCACCATAGTGTACTAAATGTATTATATTATGATAAATTTTCTCTTTGGGTTCCTCCCACTTTGTGACAGCCCTCGTATCACGAAATTTGCCACAGTCACATCTAAATCTGACTATCCCAGATCTGCCGTGGTTTACCCACCTTGTCATACCCCACTTAGGCCGATTTTGTGCTTAATCTTGATAACCAATCTATCTATACAGTTTGCGAGCACGATTAATTCTCGTATTGATGTTGACTAGTCACTCCCTCCACTGAAGGTTCCTTCAGACCCTAGTGATTTTACTCCCTTCTGGTGTCATCATTTCAGGAGAAATACCCTCCCCCTAAATTCTGCATACTAGATGTGCTTAGACTTGATTTCTCAGCGCTAATTAACTCTGCTAAAAGTCTAGTTCTTTTGTTAACGTTACTGCCCAAACGAAGCTCCTCGTGATGTTATTGTCTATCGTGTTAAGAATATTGTAACTGACTCTCTTAACGAAATAACAAATTATTCGTAAACGTTAGCCACATCAGAGCTCGTAATGAGTGGTATCATATCGCAGTTTGCACCACAATTGAAATTTGCGTAGCAGTTTAGCGACGCAACATCGTGGCAATAGAACTTTATAAATATGTTAAAAAATCTTTTGCAGTAGGCTTAGCCCATTTACTATAGAACAATCATTGTGTTCCGTAAAATTCTAATTCCAATCCTTACAGAAGTAGGTTATTTTTATACCACGTGGGAAGAATGAAATTGAACGATACACAATCGTAACATAAAGTATCAGAATATTTGGGTATTAAAAAAATTATGCAATTTATACGTCACACAATCAAATTATCTTGTTCTAGCTGAACCATCAATTAAAACTGTCATTTGCCTGCCAAAAAAAAGTAATTATGCTTCATGAAAACTGCTAACCATTATTTTGCGATTGCTATGCAAATTTGTATTTTGCATCGCAATTATGCTACGCATTTTTTCTGGACATTTCGAGCCCTGCCCTGCACAAGCTTCTGAAGCTAACCAAGATCTCTCTGCACATTTCGATTAATGGTTTTTTTTCGGAGCCTGCAATCAATGCTCCCATAAATGAAAGCACCTTTGCCTCTCTGGTAAGTCTCGACGGAATAGTTACCCTTTTCTCTCGCCTTAAGCCTTCCAGATAAAAGAATTCAGATCGACGATCCTGTAATGTGTGTTGATCTCCTGTTCAACGCTACTCAAGAAATGGTAGCTGTTCTCCAAATTCTACTCCACAACGTCCTATAAACTAGTCAAAGGTTTTCGTCCGTCGAGGGATCGTTTTTTTCCACGATTCTACCTGGGAGCAATCATTCCGGGAAGGAGTGTTATTCGCCTCTTCGTCATTATTCCAGACATGCCAAAACTCGTCGTTCTCCATTGCAAGCAGGGAAGAAAAACACAATCACAAACGAAAGAAATCAGCTATTCCTCTTGAATTTTCGGTGGTAAAAATCTGTGTAAGGAATGTAAAATACACTTTGCTGTTCCGACCACCTTAATCAGAAGTACAAAAACTATTTACAGATCGAAGACACATCACTCAATGCCAGTTTCCTCTTTCCACTGGGAGTATTTGTTTTGCTTTTGGCACTTTGGTTCTTTCTAAATAAATGTGAAGAGCTCGGATTGGACACTTGAGTCCTTTCCGTACCCTCTGGATTCCAACGCTTCCACTGTGATGGGTGTTGGAGCCACATCTGATCTTTGAAAAGTGCATGGAAGCTTAGAGTTGCAGAGCATCTTTTAAGAATCTGATGTAGTCATCTCTCGAGAAGGCTGCTAATTCGCTCAGTCTTGTTGCTAAAGCTAGAGCAAGTAGGAAGACAGGTGGAGTATTGAAGCATGGTTCATAGGGAGGATTAGTAAGCCTTTCCAATACTAGATGTAGATTTCATCTTGGGGCGAGCGTTTTCAAAATCCGACAAGTTTTGAAATGATAATTGCTATGCAGGATAGTATTGTTGCCGAAACTGGAAAAGGAAACTTTGGATTGTGCGGACGATCCTTCTGGAAATAGCGATTTGCTGGCAAAATAGTCATCCCGTAAAGTGATCGCCCGTAAATCCTAGGATTCTGCTCCGAATTTCATTCAGGTTACTGATTTGGCATTGGTTTACTCTTCTCTGCAACTTCCTAATTTACACTGCTATTCTACGGAATCTTGAAAGCAGTTGTTTTAGTTTGGTTTAAACGAATTTCAGGAAAAACGACTTGCACATTAACCAATTGTGCTTCAACTAAGTCAGTTGAAATGCAAATTTTTGGTAAGTTTTTAAGGGTCGAATGCCTTCTTCAGGCACATTTCAGCAAGCACAAGACTCACATGCTCACAATTTAAAATTCACGGGGTCACTCCAAGATTTGGTCGTGACGCTGGTGGCACCTTCTATTCAAAGGATGTCGGGAGGAGGGATTTCCACTTATTAGTTAGCTGTTACGTGCTGTGTGACCAAGTGTGGGAAGGCTCGTGGATATTCATGGATGGGGATCGTGTATTTTGGAACAATTGAATAGCGATGCTCTCAAGTGTGTAGATGGGCTTCTCAGAGTTAATTTTGCACGGGACCAATCAATATTGTGTTTGGCACTTAGTACACCGACTACTGCGTAAACGTGCGGACAGATGGTTGTGGAGAAGTTAAGTGACAAAGGGACGGGTTGTCGGTGGAGTCTAGGTCGGTTTTGGACCTTGTCAGTTAACGAGAAACCATCTACATGGATTGGAGAGCACCACCATTCAACTGTTCCAAAAATATCTCGCACTTGGTCACGCAGCACCTAACATCTAAACTAACGAGTGGAAATCCCTTCCTCCCTACACCCTTTGAATAGAAGGAGTCGCGACCAAATCTTGGCATGACGCAAAATTTGAATTGTGAACATGTAACTTGTAGTCTTGCTGAACTGTGCCTGAAGAAAGAAGTTTGAATAAGGCCACACATGAAATCATCAAAATTTGATTTCAACTGACATACTAGTTGAAGGACAATTTGGTTAACGCAGGGCCATTCCAAAGTTGACAGAGGGGCTATGAAGACTTTTGGCAACCCTGTACACCATTTTTGAATGTTTTCCTTGTTGCCGTGGGAAAGTATACATTACCTGTGAATTTTTGTACTCTGTTCTCGTAATGCTGTGTTACATCCTAGAGTTTTAAAGTTGGATCCAGCGTTTTAAAGTTGGATCCAGCCAGCTAGGTAACCCAAATGCGCATGGAAGCACTCCTATTTAAAGAGCTAGCCGCGAAAGCTTGGCATCTTTTGTTCTCTAGCAGCCATGTTGTCAGTCGCTTCATCGTTCCCCTATCGTTTTCTTTCGCCGCCTCGATCTTGAATTCTCAAGCCCCTATGGCTTGACCTTTCCCGCTGAAGCTTTCTCGACGCCGTTCACCCTCGGTTCTTTCGCCGGGCTATGGTTGGCCACGCCGGCGACTCCTTGGACCTCCGTCGTCGACACCCTTGATTCAGCCAACAAGCAGCTTGAGACCCGCTCAAGACCCTGCCTTTCCTAACGTTTCTGCTTCATCACGCCGTCCGTTCTTCCTTTCGGTCCGGTCAACCCTCTACGCTGCCTGGAATGGAAACGTGAGGCCTCCCAAGCCAGTTGGGGTCTTTCTCTTGCCACGGCAGCTGGCTCGATCGGACCGGACAGGGCCCAGAGTCGGCACCCACGTGGGAACTACCGGAGTGGTGGGAAAACCATTGGGCAACCTACGGCGGCCATGGCCAATATATGGGCAGTACGGACACGGACAGCAGGGCCAAGGGTGGGGTATTTCTCCCCCCCCCCCTCTCCAGTGCACCAGGACAGAGCGGACACCGAGGTAAGGAGTGGTATCGCGGCTCCCTTCTGGGGACAAGGTCATCACCTTGCACACAGGGAGCAGATTCGTGTGGTGCTTCGAAAAATGTCAGTGCGCTAAGTGCTACACAAAGTGCTTTAATCAACGTGCAACAGGACAGTTCGCAGGGTGACCCTCTGGACAATGATCCAGGTAGGCTCACACCGAACTATTCGTCCCATTCAGTGTTAGGCCCACAACAAGGTGGCTCGGGGGAGGAACCCCAGGAACTAATGGAAAGTACACAGGAAGCCATCGAATGGAAGTGGACGGATCTATGGCTCGCTTCTAAGTGCTTTCTGCCCCAGGGTAGCCATTCCGGTAAACCCGGAAGGGGAATCGCCTGCAACTTCGTTTGCAAATATGGACCGAATAGCTAAACTACAGCACTACTTTCCACAATCCTAAGTACTTTATAGACAATTGTTAGTGAACGGTGGGATCATGCGCGATAAAGGGAAAGTGCTCTTGGCGGTTGCCCCCCACCCTTCTTTTATGATAAAAGAAGTTTCCACATCCGTGCACTTACAAGTACTGTACCAACATTTGTAAGAAACGTGCACAATTTTATTTTAACCGTTGATTCGTTGGTACATTTTTGTTTGGTTTGAAATTGTTAAGTGTTTGGCTCATGGTTTAGTTCGGCTGAAAATTGTTGTTCGATACAGCCTTATTGACATCACTCAACTACCTATACCCATCTTAACAGAATAAATTCTTTCTAAGAAAACCAGTGCCAAAATTAAATAACCTAAAAAAAATGTGAAATTAACGTTGGCTGACGTTTACCTTTTTGGTGCTTTTGAAACCTATTCACATATTCCACATTTTAAAGTTACGTCAAAATGTTCAAAAAATGAGTGGCTCCATCGGTCTAATTGACGAATTATGTAAATAAGGCATTTTCTTGTAAAGTTTTTCAATTCAGTCACATGGCACTACTCAGTTTGTGAACATTTAGTCTTTTACACAGACATCGGAAAATAAATTGTTACACAATGCAATCTTTTAAACAAATATACCGGTAAAGCAAATTTATTTTATAAAATGCACAATCTTTTAAAATTGTAAGTAGAGATGGACGAGGAATACACACAATGATACGTGCTAGTAAAATGAAAAGACTAATGATGTTCTGGTTACAGCGAAGAGTTAATTTACCACATACCGTAACTTGGCATTAAAACTATGTAATATTTACAGAATTTTTTATCATTTCTACACAGTAATAATGACGTGTAACTAAAAATGCAATTAATGTCACTGAGGACAAGTTTAAAGTGATTTCAAAGTGATTTAACGAGCACAAAACCGGAATGGTTTCAGCAATCTAAAAAGCAGAAATGACTGCTCGTTTGGGGCGCCATTCTACTAACTGTTAAATGCCCACATTTAGGCCGATTGATGGCAGTTGATCACTTGAAATCGAACTACTCTCACCAGTAGGGTGAGAGCAGGACTAAATTGCCCCCAAGCAAGTAGGGGTGTGTGAGCCTCAAACGTTTAGAGTTTCCATATCTGCTCAAATGTGATAACGTCACCAATTTTTGACCGATTTTGACGTTCAAACAGACCAGATTCATCGTATCGGCGATAGCTTTACGGTGGTGCAAATTAAAAGCCACTAGCTCAAACGTTTTTAAAACTATATAATTTGAAAAACTAGTTGTAGACATTGGCCGCACAGTCCATAAGCAGCATCTGGGTTGTTATTATTACACTAACAAATAAAGAAAAGACACAGCAAAATAAGTGTGTTAGCCAAATATTCCAACTCGGCTCGATACTACATTTTTCTGTTGCAAGCTCAGCTGGGCTCGACTCGAATTCAAATTATTCCACTCGCACACCCCTACCAGTAAGGTGCCTTTCTCTCATCCACATAGTATCTCTACTAACGAGCCCATACAAGGGCTAAACATTCAGTCTAGATACCTCTACGGTTAAGAGCAGCTCGATTTCAGTGATC
>JAHWFP010217506.1:11612-23572 GCA_023313725.1 Lithobius niger | reverse complement strand
AGGCCATTAAAAAAAAGAAGTTGTTTCTCAAGCCCCGCCGCACGGACTCCAAACCCCCCGCACCGAGCTTTTTTTTTTTTGTTTACGGAAACCAGAAATGTCAACTCACGATCTGTTCTAACGAATTTTGAATTCACCGGACTTCTTTTTTTGTGCGAGTGTTCTTTTTGCTCACCAAATACTGTGATAGGGCTCCCGTGTAAACCGTTATATTTGTTTGAAGTTTTTCATTAAAAAATAGAACAAAAATGGCTTTGTTTTAAATTACAACCCCTATATATGGTAAATAAATAATAAAAAAAACAATTCGCCCGCCCGCACCGATTTTTTTCGTAAAAGGCTCGAGAAACAACTTTCTTTTTTTAAGTGGCCTGAATAGGCCTAAATATGAATGCCAAACGTTTAGTATAATGCCAAATATGCAACATAGTATTGGCTCGCATATAAGCTGTGCACGGAGATAAGCTGCATCCAGAAAAAAGACCCCCCCCCCAAAAAAAAAAAATGAAGTGCACGCAAGCCAAACATTTTCTTCACAATTCATGACCTGTAAAATGTGAAAATGTTGAAAATAATTAATCAACAGACAGCTCTTAATGTTGCAGCTTAACACTGGTCCTGTTAAAATTAAAAGTGAACAGCAATTTTTCATATTCGTTTGGAACCATGTTTCACTGAATAAACTGTTCGTTGTGTTACTGTGAAAGTTTTCGTCAAATTCAGAGTTATCATTTGAAGAATTAAAATATTTACCACTCATTTTCACAAACAAGACAGTGTCTACTTGCAAATTTTTAATGGCTGGCTCCCATCTTCCTCGGGCATCTTCCTAGTACGCAATGCAATCTTGTGATGTAGTGAACACACAAAAACTTTTGTTGTGATGCCTGAGGAAGATAGCAGCCAGCCATTGAAAATTTGCACTAAGTAGACACTGTCTCGTTCGTGAAAATGAGCGGTAAATCTATGTTTACGTTTTGTACGCTTAGATATCAAAATAAAGGATATTTACCGTTCCAATATCAATAAATTTTCGACAGTCAGGTTTTCTGGAGTTGGAGGGGCTCAGAACGACTGTCTTCATCAGGCTACCACATCACCGCTTACTTCGTCGTGAACGTTCGTCTGCTTTCGTTCGTCTGCAGACGAACATGGACTCGAATTTTCAAAGTAAGCGATGTGACATTTTTAAATGAGCGGTAAATATTTTAATTCTCCGAATTATAACTCTGAATTTGAACCATGTTTCAACCATGTTTCTTTAAATGGTTTTATTTTTAGAAATAAACTCAGAATGATTGAAGCTAGTGACTTGTAGGTTGCACCATTGGAAAGCTGGCAAAAAAAAACCGGTTAAAATGGTGTATTTGAACGTCAAAATCGATCAATGTTTAACAAAATTATTGTCATGTCGGCATACACGCCGCAGGCTGCTTTTTTGGACTAAAATATTTTGAAAAAAGTGCGGCTTATATACGAGCCAATACGGTCGAGTTTCTGCCTTTTAGCTTGCTGAAACCAAACTGGTTTTGTGCTTGTTAAATTTTCCCCAGCAAGGTGCCTTTGCTCTCATCCACAGAGTATTCTCTCCAGCAAGGTGCCTATGCTATTATCCACAGACTATTCTCTTCTGATGAGCCCAAACAAGGGCGATACAGTCTGTCTAGAGATCTCTATGGGTGAGAATAGCTTGATTTCTACTGTCCAAAAGTAAAGATACAGTAACTTGTTTCTGTGAACACATTCACGTTTGCATTGCCACTTGACGAAATTCTTTTCTTATGCGAACCACAAAGCACTGCAAGGTGTGGCTGCTATTCAGTTCATCCACTAACCGGTTGAGATCGCTGATGGGTGGTTCACAGGCAGGAACTAGAATTTGAAAGGGAAAGAGACCATGTTACAACAGTCTACTTAGATAACCCGGGGCCATATAGTATAAATATTAGAAATATTGGAATACACTGTACTTGAAAAAATATTGGCAATTCTTCCAGCAAATTAGGAATTTTTTTTTGTGAAACTGACCAATAGCACAGTAAACCTTTATTATATGAACCCAGATTAGCAAAACATCCGAAGTGTACGAACACCGTTTACTGGAAAATATTCACACACAGCCGAATTTCAGAATAAGAATTGAGCTTGCTTATTTCTGGAATGATATTGGAATCATTTCATTGCACATTTATTTTGATAAGTCTCTTACATTCAGGCAAAATAGACACGCATTTAAACTTGAGACAAATAAAAGATTTTTGTTCTTTGTTTTGTATGAAAGTTGGATTACCCCAAGTCTTTTTACCCATAAAACCAAATAGCACACACACAAAATCTACTGTATCCTGTTATCTACAGAACCAGCCGAAACTGCCGTCATTCAAAAAAATAACTTCACAGCCCATTTTCGTTCTTGTACCCAAAGGTTTCAGAATGAAAGTGGCAAAGCCATAGACAAGTGTTCATTTGCCTCGTTTCTAGATTTCTACAAACTGAGTGTTAACGCTAAAGGTTGTTTTTACTTATCCTAAAATACTTGCCTGTAATTTTTACTTTTCGTTTAGAAAAGGTCCCATCCAAAAAATTAATATTAAATGTATGCGATCGTACAATGACGCTACCACCAGGCCGTGCATCGCCGCTAGGTGCGCTGCCTGCTTTCTCTTATCACATTTAGAGATTATGATACCCTTCTATGGGTCGACTACAGGAGGCGGGAGGGTTCTTACAGCCCATTCTGACGTTTAGTATCTAGCCCAAGTTGCTTCAAAGCTTTCGACAGTTTTCTCACAAACACGCGGACAACATTCCGCACGAGGATCAGAGTGAAATTCGCACGGTCTACAAGTGTGGCACAAGTGATAGGATCTACTGTGGTTAATCATTTGCCACATTTAGCGTATGAAACTGGAGTGGACATGACGGACCTAAACACAGGCAATGTTAACAGTTCCACATCCTAGAAGAAATGTCATAAGAGCAGGAAAGCAGGCAGCACACATAGCTGCAATGATGCGCGGCCTGGCGGTAGGCAGTTTACAATAGCTTAAGTTTAATAATAATATAAATTTTTGAGAGTTAAGATTACTTACTTTGAAAAGCATCGTCTTCCAGCTTTAATTTAAAGTAAAAACGCTTAGCTGGATCTTTTTCATCCACCCTCGTGAATATGAACATAAGAGAGTTGTCTGTAAGAAAAAAAAATAATTTGTCGTTAGGCCACGTAAAAAAAATTGTTTGGTTTACGGGCGAGGTTGCAAATTGAAGCACCAGGCAACCAGGCTTTTTATTTTATTTAACTGGCCACATTTCTTTCATATACATAGCTCAAAGCTGAAAGAGTATGCAGTCAACCTAAAAAAAATACAATATTGCTAATATGTTATTTATGTCATCCAGTATTCAAATTTTTTTAGTTTTTGTCAAATAACTTCTTAGCAGTATGAGCTAGAGGTTTGAAATTGGCACCATTGGAAAGCTCGTTTCGAGGCGGTTAAAATGGTGTACTGGAACGTCAAAAACGGTTAATAAAATCACGGCGAAAATGTGATATTTAGCGGGTGATCCAAGATTCAGATAAAACGTTTTGACCTGCGATAATTTAAAACACCCGCACACGCCTGTAAACCAAGCAATTAACTCTGCATGGCCATAGGTATTTGTAGTTTTAAATAGGGATCGACAGAATCTACTTTTACCAAATCCGAATCGTATCCTGATAATTTACAATATTTGGCGAATCGGATTCGGATCCTAATTGAATCCAAAATAAAACCTTTGTTGACTGTTTCAGCCCTTGCATTTCATACAGACTAAATTTTCTTTCTAGATGAGTAAAGTTTAAAGACTCAAGTACACATTTGCACAACATGTTTATTGGTTTTTACCTTATAACTTCTGAACGGCTTATGCCAGCCATTTGAAATTAGCTCCATTGGAAAGCTGGTGAAAAACACTTCGAATGGTATATTAGAATGTCGAAATCTGCCAAAAATTAGCGAAGTTATTAAAAAATCGTCTAATTATTAAATATTTTATCAAATCTGAATCCTAAAGATCCGGTTCGGATTCGGGGTCGATCTACTTTCGACTCCCTTCCAGCACATGGCACTCAAGTTTTTTATAGACTAATAATCTAACATAAATTTAGATTTCTTCATGAATTACAAAAAATAATACAAGGCAAAAGTCATCCTACAAAAATTGAAATAATAATTGGCTAAGTGAGCGAGAGAAGCTACAACAGAGACCAAATTGCAAAATGTTGGTTGGTTTGTTAACTTTGTTGGCTGGTTGCACTTTGTAGTTTGGGTGGAGCCCAAACGACCAGCCAGATTTGAATGAAATTTGCAGTATCGCTTGAAAGTCCCAAAAGTATTGCTGAACTCGAATTTGGCAGAAATCGGTGACTTATAACAGACAAAATTATGCCTTATCAAATTTATCGATGTATTCAAAATTGGAAATCTTGAATAGTTAAGGAAATCCGACGAAGCATACACCGTGCTACTGGTAAACATGTAAACTTTTAAAACCAGCAAATTAAAACATCATTGCTTCATTATAGCCAACAATCTTTTTCGACATAATCGAACGAAATACTAACATACGATTACAACATTTTAACCACTACAGAAATGCAGGCAATCGGGAAAAAGAAAAGGATTCCGTTAACGACACACATAATCTTCATTTGAATAGAGAATGCTTGGAGGAATTCCCTTCAGCATAGCGACCAAAGTGGCGTTACAGTAGCGATGGGAGAGGCCAAGAACGGTAAATTCAATCCACTGTGCAGCATGCACGGACGGGTCCACCTAGTTTATTAAAGGAATGCTAAACCCTCCAACAATGAATTTTTTTATCTATAGTTTAGATACTGGAATTAATGTTAACAGGTATCCAACGTCAATGGGTGTCTGTGTTTAAGCCGTACGAATTTTTATACTACCTGTATTACGCAGACAATGCACAAGCTCTGGAGAAAATCCCGTTTGAACCACCACGCGTCGTGACGTCATTGCTTTTACGGCGCCTTCCACCTGTCTGCGTGACCTGCGCGTGCGCCAGAAACAAAACGGCATCGCCTGGGACTCTCGTAGTGCGGGCATTTCTGGCATCTACACCACGACAGGTCTTCGCTGGTGGGATCCCACGGGTCTTCTGGCTTATTTGGTGTTTTCTTAGCGATCTCGCATCTTTTTGCCTTCCGTTTACCACTTGCAACAGGTTCAAATTGATAAGGCTGCAACGAATTGATAGCGACAGCGTTGTTGGTAGCCATGTTTGTTTACAAGCAGAGAGTGGTCGCGCGTGCTGCACGACGGGAAGGATGCGCTCCCCACTTCCATTATGGTTTTAACGTCACGCTGCTTCATGAACCTTCCATAGTCGCGAGCTGTCGTCGTGCTACGTTTGGTTGGGTGTCTTAAGTTATGAAGGGGTTTTTAGGGTCTTAGCTATCATTAAAAAAATTGGAAAAGTGAGGGTTTAGTATTCCTTTAAAAATACTTTAAAATTTGTGAGATTTATAGCAGTTTATTCTCCAAATTGAAATATGTTGTTTTTGTCCAACAACTCCCACTAAGAAACACTACCGTAGGGGAAGCTCCTCTGATACACTCCAAATGCTGCCTACCTGTGCTCTTCTTGATTTCCAGGTTACAGATGTTTTGAAACCTTGCCACGTCATCTTTGATTTTTTCTTTTGACACAACTGTCAACTTGCGTGACAAAAGACCTGAACAGCAAAACAAATTTAATTTATTAATTTATTTTACTTTGACCGTACACAAGGTACAATAAGGAGAGTAGAAGAATAACGATAACAGAATTACAAAAATGAATGACACTGGCAACATGTACACAAAAATCAGCAAGAAAAAAAGGGCACATTATTTTGTATCCTCACCTGCGTCCTGGAGAACTGCCACGCCCTGGATGTAATCATGGGCACGCAGTCTCAGGGATTATGTCCTGGTTTGTCCGGATCTTACACCCGCTACCAACGCACAAAAAGCACTACTTCTCCCAAGCCATAACTCTTTAAAATCATATACAAACTGCTGTATAGCATTTCAAAATCCTTCGCAGTTCACATTGCTTTTATTTCGATTAAACAAGTAAACATTTTTGTTTGCCAGACATCATAGCAAAAGTTAAAATTTAGGGGTGTGCGAGTATAATAATTTTAATTCGAGTTGAGTCGAGCCAAGTTTGCAACAGAAGATTTGAGTATCGAGCCAAGTTCGAATATTTGGTTAACACACTTAGGCCTATTTTACAAGTGATATTTTTATTTGTTAGTGTAATAACAACTAAGATGCTGCTTAATGGACTGTGAGGGTCAATGTCTAAACCTAGTTTTCCAGTTTTTAGCATATAACTTTAAAATGATTTGAGCTAGTGGCTTTTAATGCGCACCACTTGATAGCTCTCATTGAGATGATGAATTTGGTATATTTAAATGTCAAAATCAGTCAAAAATTGGCGAAGTTATCGCAGGTAGGAAACTCGAAACTATCGAGGCTCACACACCCCTATAGTTAGTAGCTACATAGGCCTAATGTAACTGAACAGCGACATTGCCTGCCAGACATGAGTGATTACTATACACATTGCTAGACATGCATAATTGGGACAGTTATAGCACGCGGCACAAAACTTTTATTTCTTCATACCACCAACTGATTTTCACAATTTTTTGTGGATAGATCGGCTGAAATAATGCTATAATCTTGTTAAGGAAAATTGAAAATTAGCCAATAGCAAAAATCATACACTAGAAATAACGTAGCTATTTCTTGTTATTTTCTCTCAGTGGTAGCCAGTGGAGGATGTGGCCACAGCGATTAAGGCGCTATGCAAGTGATCTGGGGGCGAACTGGGTAGCTGGTTTGAATTCGGGTCATGCCACTCTGACGAAACGTAAGTGCGTAAAGGCGGCTTACTGAACTACGTTATTTCTAGTGTATGATTTTCGCTATTGGGTAATTTTCAATTTTCCTTAATATTATTTCCAGCGATTTATGTCTATTTATTAATAATCTTGTTACGAATATGGTTTAAATCAGTTGGGACAAGCAAATTACTTCGTAATGTGTTTTTTAAGGCTGTACCGAACCGAACTAACCGAACCGAACATGGCCGAACAGAGGGTGTTCGGTTCGGTTCGGTGTTCGGTTTTTCAAACGCAAAATACCAAACCGAACATATTTTCACTTCTAATCGACGGATTTTGATGTTTGAATATACCATTTTGAGGTTTTTTCACCAGCTTTCTGTTGGTCCAAACCACAAGTTCCTAGCTCTAACGGTTCAGGAGTTATAAGGGAAAATGTAAAATTAGTGGATATTTTTTTATGCTTAAACAGAGTTTCAACATCTATGGACTTACAAGTCCGTGTGAAAATACCTCCATTTGGTAAGAGACTTGGGCTTTGATGAATCTTTGTGAAGTAAGTTCTTTTACATTTTAGTTTAAGATAGATTGGTTTGGTACATTTTTGTTCGGTTCGGAAGTGTTCGGTGTTCGGCTTATTTAAGATTTGTTCGGTTTGGTTCGGTTCGGCTGAAAAATTCTCGTTCGGTACAGCCTTAGTGTTTTTCCTTACATCGTGCCGTGTTCCAGCGAGCTTCGACTGTGGAAATTTCATTAAAAAAAACCGCCTTGTATGCAGAATAATACGGTATACTGTAGTGTAGTATACCAAGTCACCATTGCATTCAATGCGAATGGTTTTTATATCTCACGAAAAACTTCATTGAAGTTTGTACTGTGGAACATGATGAAATTCCGAAAAAGTCAATTCACTAAAAAATCACGCACATTTCCACAAACTAGACACTTACTCCTATGTCCAGCAAATTTTCGACAACTAACTGTTGTCATCATCGGGCTTTTAAGGTTGATTTAGTCCCTGATCACATCTTGCTTCAACGTTGTTTACAAGTGCCGTTTTCGAACTCGCCGGTAATCGTGGCCTGGACATAGGAGTAAGTGTCTAGTTTGTGGAAATGTGCATGATTTTTTAGTGAATTGACTTTTGCGGAGTTTTTATATCTGTTACTATAAACTTTACGCATCTCAAATTTTACACTCTACCTTCTTTCCATAAAACTATATCCTTTTTCTTGTCTTGAATTGAACCGTCTTGTAAACGTCTTCGCAGACCTTCGTTTTCCTTTTGCATCATGGCCACCTCCTTGCTCAGCTCCTCAGATTGACAACGATGAGATTCAATAGCTACACAGGAGGAAACGAAATTAAGGCACGAGAGCAAATTTGTGCAAGGACAGCAAGAACTTCATCGTATTACTCATACGACATATAGCACAATTGCAATTACACCTAAAATAACCTTGTTACAGCCAGTAACCTAACAGAATGCCAGAAACGTAGTCAACAATCAGGTAGTGTTGGGCGGTAACACTTATTGTGCATGGCGCTAATAGATGCTCTACCGCGGTACTCTGTAGTCAGTACTATTATAAACGTCAACTTCTGAACATCTCCTGTCCAGCACTTGACACACCTAACATGGTCTAATTTAATTATAAAGAATTTGAATTTGAATGTAAATTCAAATGAAGCCTACTGGCTTATAATGTAAGAGTATTTGCAGCTACCAATTTTTGTAGTTACACGGGAGATACGAGATACGGCAACATCATGTCAAGACGTTCTTGAATGTGAGCACTATCGGGGATTTTAACACATCAGCCGGCAGCTTATTCCATAGGTCACAAACCATACGAATGACTTCTGGCGTATTGAGGTGTGCCATCGTTATTCCTAAGATCATTAGTGACGACGAGTAAAAATGTTAAGTAAATGTATTTATTAAAAAGCCCACGGGCTATGCCATCCTAGCATTGCCAACGTTTTATTTTTTATCCTTTGGGTCTTTGTCATTTGTTAACATCATCTTCTGTAACGTTCTATTCTAGTGAACTTTTAGACCAGAACAAACACTATTATCAGAATAGCAAAAGGGCAATCAATTATATAAAAGCAATAATTATACACAGAAATGGGAAGGCAAAATAATAAGCAATCATTCAACTACTTGGGCCTTTAATCGACACTCCGGTGTACACAATATTGGCCCCACAATATGGCCAATTAAATCAGCAACAGGTTATGATTTATTGTACTGATTACAATTATCGGCAAATGAGTCGAACCAATGGCATTACTGATTTAAGTCGAGCGGTACTAAATCATTGTTATATCTCTTTAATAAATAGATGATCAGGACTATTTAGTAGCGTAGTTATTATTATCATTTAACCTCAACAATCAGAGCTCTTGCTATTAATTGAATACTTAGCTCAATTATTGAAGCTCGGTCATAGCTATCGGCTCACGGCTCTAGCTCGACGGTGTTGCTCCGTCCTAGATGCGGCAATGCTCCTGGCCTTGCGTGCTTTTCGATCCAGGACCTCAGGAATGCAACTGGCGTGAACAAGTCAAACAACTGATTGCACGCATTCCAAAATTCAGTTTACATACTGTAGCATTATCATCTATGATCGCTCCATTATTGTATTGACTAATTATAACAATTTAAGTATTGCGTGGCTTTGACAGCTTGGGCCCTTATCACCAATTGGGACCTCTACGCATGTCAATCATTCTTTTGTTGTGTTCGGGTTCATTAACTGTTCCCCGTATTCGGCGCTTTGAGTTTACCTGACGATTTAATTAACTGTCCCGTGTGGGAGTGATTTACTCTTATTCTTCGAAGTGATCGATCATGAACGACGATCTTATCATAATTAAATCTACTTCTAGAAAGTAATTTAGGTTCTACGAAATGTCTTAAATATTGTCAACTGGTAATGCCATTCTTTAAACTCTAACAATAGGTTTAATTACACTGGTTCGGGTTACAATGATCATGCCGCCTCTTGGTCGTCTTTGAAAACTGGCTCCTAATTATATTCACTTATCTGGAGTCAGTTTGATCTATCCGAATAAATATTCGGTTCATGCAATAATGTATGATACATATGCAAATATGTATTCAATCAATTAGTTATATTGTTTCTGGTATAAAGACTAATTAAGCCATTAATTAAATCCTTACACTTCGTGTAAAAAGAAACAAGTGAACAACGTTTGCCAAGTAATCAAACTCTGCTCTATACTCCACTCTAATTAAAGCACTTCATGTAAAACATTGTCTAGGCTGTGGTGCTGTGCAGTATACCGGTACTAACGGTGTCCCACGGTATCAAGATACTGGTCAGTCTGAGTAAACGGTAGTATCGTTAAGAACCAGTACTTCATTTGTTCCATAAAGTTGTTTACTTACCTTAAACGAAATAACCTTTCAATCAAGAAACTAAACTCCAACTGAAAAACGAATGCGGCAGGAGACGAGAATAGTGAGTTAATGCATTAACTTTTAAGTAATTAGGGGAGGGGGCTGGTACTTTCGCAAAGGTTTAATTCTGAACTGCATACTGACACGGAAAATAACAATTGTATCCCGAAAGATGGATATTTTGAGTTTTTTGTTAAAAGTCATTTAAAATAAATAAAAATTAATGCCATTTTGCATAGTGCTGATCTCGCAGCAGAAAATGTAAGGTGATCCTTGGGAACCATACGCAAAGCAAATAAGCAGTCCAGAAGCAGAAACAACACGCACACAAGAAGCTGCATTTTTATTTTGGGGGTGGGGTGGGGAGGAGAGCGCAGCATTTCACACCACAGTTGAATTTTTAGTCTTCCCTCGATGATTGTACTCCTTTCCAATCCAAGCGTTTAAACATGTTTGGGATTATTGCGGCTAAAAGTGCATCAGATAGGATTTTTTTGGATTAAAAGATAATTTTAAATCGGCAGTTAGCTTCCGTTGTTTGGACGTCCTCTAGTAATTCCTCAGAATGTAGTAAATGGCCAAGCAATTTTTGGCAGGTTTTCTTTGTGAGGAGGGCATTTTTAAGCCTCCATACGATCCTTACACCAACATCCTCTAGGCTCTCGCAACCTCCAACTTCGCTTGGCCATACACACAGTGTCTTGCAAGATGGCTGCCACGAAGGCACCCATCCCATGTTGTCTCAAACTTTCAGAAATAAATCAAAGTTCTTGCAAGAAACCTGCCTCCAGCCAGTGGTAGAAGGGAAGGAAGGATATCCTAGGCAACGTGAGGCCCTCCCTGATATCGTCTTCGTTAAGGTTGGATTGGTGAAGTGGGGAGAAGGTGGCATTAAAAATTAATCCCCCCCCCCCCATAAGAATTGTCTAAATAAAAACAGTTAAATTTCTTTTTTAGCGTTCGGTGAGAGAATTTACCTGCTTGCGTATCATGAATGTCCTTTTCTGCATCTTCAAGAGCCTTCTTCAACAATAGTTTTTTGCCTAGAAAATAATGTTTCACATCAAAATATTCACTTTTTTTAAAAATAAGGATGCCTTGGAAATGTTCCCTATGCACCTGGACGATTCAACATGGTAATAGCTGTTAACAGTGTTACCTAGTAATATAAACCAAATTAAGGGTTGCCAAATTAAGTTTTATGCAAGAAGCTCCTTTAAACTAAATGGTCTAGCAGTTTTTCGATAGCGAAAGCATGTGAAACAGTTATCCAATTCTGGTACCTCATGGAATTGACATCAACAAAAACATACCCCATACGTAACTTTTGGATTTTTATTTGCTCAAGGGATTTGGCGTTAAGCAGTGGTGCCTACCCCCCCCCCCCCGGTAGTGGTGAGGTACCCCCCCCCCCCCCAATTTGAAAATGGTACTTCCACATTTCTGACTTTGACTTGTGGTATCCTTCCCCCCCGCCCTCCCCATACGCACACTTTCGGCCATGTTATTTTCATACGCTTTATTTCTATTCGGGGACTGTTCTGTTTCTTTTTCAATGAATATTCAACCGTGCATAATTCTAAACTAGGGCTGGGATCGGTTACACGGTTAACCGGAAACCGTTCCACG
>JAHWFP010217505.1:12154-29791 GCA_023313725.1 Lithobius niger | reverse complement strand
GCTGTTCCATAATTGTATATTGTCTTAAGTGTATCACATGACTTCTCTGTATTTAAAGAGCAGTAAACAGGAAGTTCGCTGTCTTATCAGCTGTAGCCTACACTCTGGTAGTCCGTGTGTTTATTACCATTGGTGCCCACGCTGGGCTAAGGTGTGTCCCCGCCAAGGACATCACACCTTCAATGCAGCCACGTGGTTTATTTGGAAACCTCCCTACCCCACCCCACCCCGGTGTGGGTACTTGTGGCCGAAAGCTGCCCCCCCCCCCCTCCCACCCCGCTCCCTGGATGACCACATGGTTTTTGAATGGGTCCTAAGCTCAGTCCTTCCTATCCAAAAGATGTTCAATTGATCAGTTTACATTGAATTATACAATTGTCGAAACTGGAAACTACTATTCAAGGCAAAAATGCGATCGCATGATCTTATCCAATTTTATGTCCGTGACATTTTTCGTTAAAAGGTCAGCTGGCATTTCGTCTGTGGAGTAAAATTGAAGTCTGATGTTATTTATACTGTATAGTGTATAAAGGGTGGTCCAAAATTCGGTTGCACCGCACTAAAAGCTCTACAGAATTGGAATTAGGCACCCGACTCATAGGACTTTGTTTTATCACTAAGATGGGGGCCACCCATTGAGCATGCGTTGGGGCGCCCTGCCCCCCAGATATACAATTTAATTTTTTTTCCTGTGAGAAATAGATGTTTGGTACCAATCAGTAAATATGCGTATGGCACAGACAACGTGATAACCGAAAACGGGATACGTTTTATTACATCTTCAATGTAGCCCCCACGCCCACATGAGGCTTCCTTGCACGGTGCAGCAAGAAACTCTCCGGTGCACCCATAAAATGTTTTACAGCACTGAGATTGCACACCTGACACATAGAACCAAAGTTTGTTCCTAAAATGGGGGGGGGGGGGCACTGCATGAGCTTGCATTGGGGTACCCTGCCTCCCCTCAATTCCCAAACATAAAACTTATTTTTGTTCCTGTCAGAAATAAGACGTTTGTTTCCAATTGGGGTATTATGTGCATGACCCAGCCAACCTGATCGCCCAAAACGGCATGCTAATCAGATACACACCCCACACCCCACCCATGAGAACTTACTAGACGGAGTATTACGTACGGTGTCTGAATCTTGACAGTACCTTGTTTAGTGCGATGATACTTGCGCCTTTCGATGCTAAATGGATCTTGATGTTAACGTCAACAGGTTCGTGAGGCCAGTCGGCATATGAGGTCACGTGACTTGTGGCCTCAGAGTCCAGCACGAGGTAACTATTGGGAGGTAAGTATGACAGGGAAGCTGCGGTAAGGCCAATTCTGAATGGGACGTTAGGTTGGAATCCTCTTCGTCACTCAAACGGGCTAGGTGTGTCATCAGTCAACAATTCGTCCAAATAATCAGCGTTTTGAACATCAGGGAATTAGGGATGGGCGATAATGAAATTTCGACTACACGATTATTGCAGCACCTTGATATGCGAAATTTTCGATTATTGCGATATTTCTCAACGTGTAAGCCAAGCTGTTTTAATGTGATCAATTGGTCATAACAGTAGTAAGCCATGCAGTTAGCCATTCCTACAGAAAGCCATATCCACCCAAAACCAAAACTGGTATAAGAGATGCCGCCAAGTTTCAAAAAAGGGTCGGTCTTTCAAAGTAGTGATATCATTCAACCAGGGAAAGGCCGCCAAGGTTAATCCTCTTAGCCAAGTTAATCGCCCCTACTAATAGTTCGAAAGTTAAATGAAAACTAGAACATTGCTACTGGCGATAGCAATCTTCAAGTTTTCATTTAACGCCCAAAGTATTATTAGGAGCGATTAACTTGGCTAACAGGGTTAACCTTGACGGCCTTTCCCTGGTTGAATGATATCAATACTTTGAAAGGCCGACCGTTTTTTGAAACTTGGCGGCTTCTCTTATACCAGTTTTGGTTGAGGGTGGATGGGACTGTGAACGAACGAAGGATCAGACGGTTTAATCGTCCCCTCTACCTTTCCTGTCTGGAGGAATTTTATGTCTAGAAATTTGCTCATTCATAATTTTCACATTTGCCGTGGTCCAATTAGCCGTTACGCCAGTGAAATTGACACGGTCAGAACTTGCATAGGCTTGTAAATGTATAGAGAATTTCACGGTATAATCATCACCTTTACCTGTTACAACAATAATTTGGCACGTACGAGCCACTTGACGGCCACGTGCTGCTGCTGCGACCCTCATTTTAGAAAAAGGTACTTCCACATATGACGCTTTACCTGTCTGCCGAAATTTAGATCTAGCAACTTTCCCTAATGAGCTGTAGATGTGGCTTTCTACCGTATGAGATTTAACTTGAAAACAGTAATTCTACGTAAAATCAAATGTCCGTTTCACTAATGCTTCCAAATAAATTAATAACAAGCATACCCTTTTATCGTCGTGGGGCAGATAATTCAGTAGGAGTTCGTGTACCGTCCTCTTCAAGTTTTCATTTAACGTCCAAAGTATTATTCGGTGCGATTAACTTGGCTAATAGGACTAACCTTGGCGGCCTTTCCCTGGTTGAATGATATCACTACTTTGAAAGGCCGACCGTTTTTGGAAACTTGGCGGCTTCTCTTACACCAGCTTGGGATTTGGGTGGCTATTACTACTTTCAGATGACTGTGAATGAAGAAAAGATCAGACGGTGTAATCGTCATCTGTACCTTTTTTCTTGAGAAATTTTATGTCTATAAATTTTCTCATTTTCATAATTTTCATCTTTGCCATTGCCAAATTAGCCGTTACGTCAGCGCAATTGACACGGTTTGATGCTGATTTTCGTTCGCTTTGTTTATTCAATCAGCGCATCCCTTTTCACTTGGCCCCACCTCGGTTAATCATTCAATCACTTAGTTACCATGGTGTTCACGAACACATAACTGTCCCTTTTATCGTCGTGAGGCAGATAATTTAGTTTGGATTCGTGTACCGTAACAAAAAACCGACCAAACCTTTGCAATCTAGACACACGCTAGTGTCGCGCCAAGTTAGGCAACAAACATCACAACAAACATCACATTAATTCAATTGTCGAGGTTGTAAACCATTGTAGCGCGACGCCATAGCATCAGTGTCTTATAGCCTGAAGCATAGTTGGGCATATTTCAGGTACTTGGGGAAAAATAATAATGCGGTACAAAACCTTAAATTGTGTTGAAATCAAGAGCAATGACCCACCTGACAAAAATTAACTCGTATTTGAATGCCAGCTATGCTGCTTTCAATGCAAAATCTGCCCCTCAATAACGTTGAAAATGTGTTACTAACTAGCTAGCTAGTCCGCTCATACCCATGTTAATTTCCATAGGGTGATTATTCATCGATTCCCAGATAACGGGAAGGCTTCCAGTTATAAAATTGGACGAATGGGTGCACTATAATACGAACTGCGTACCTTTTATGGTTTGGAGCTAGGGGCGTAACAGGGATGGCGTGGGAGGGCGCGTAAGTACGAAAATATTGTTATAACCATTGTTAGTATTGTCGGCATCGTCTCTCATTGGACGGCCAAAGTTCCGACAATGACAACGTGTATACTGACGTGCGTGCTTAGACACATACTAGTGTATCACGATAAATCTAAACAACGTTGCAAAGGAATTGTATTCACGTCCAATTCACCAAGTGTAAAAACAAAGCAAAATAAACAAAGCCAAAAACTGGTGAAGAGGCCACCAAATTGAGAGTGGTTCGGCCCTTCAAAGGAGTGATATCAACACACCAAAACTAACTAAATACAACAAATTACAACAAAATTAAAACCAAACCAAAAGCCAATAAAGAGGTGACTAAGTTGAGAATGGTTCGGCCTATAGGCAAAAGGTGGTAGCAAATTGTTGAAAACCAATTTCTTGTTGTCGTGGCACTTTATTACTCATCTGCGCGGTAGTGGAGTTGAGTCAATACACAATTTAAAAAAAAGGAGTGATATCATATCAAAAACCAAAACTGGTAAAAGGGGCCGAAAGTAGCAATGTTCTAGTTTTCATTTAACCTTCGAATTATTAAACGGTGCGATTAACTTGGCGAATGTTTTGGTGTGTTGATATCACTCCTTTGAAGGGCCGAACCATTCGGAACTTGGCGGCCCCTTTTACCAGTTTTGGTTTGTGATATGATAAAACATACTCCTCTCTTAGTAAACCATTCTCCAATTTTCTCCAATTTTATTGAGGCCCCGGTGGCTTTGAACATATCACACCAGGGCCTTCCATACTGAGCAGCTGTACCGTGCCAGCTCCGGCCCCGGCCACCTACTTGCAACAATAATGAATTCTGACAATTATATACTGAAACGATAAGCGTGTAACACTTAAGCATGTTATAATCTACTGTTGGATGACAATACAAACAATAGTTACAACAATAATTTTGCACTTATGAGCCACTTCAGGGCCACGTGCTTCTAGCTGCAACCCCCATTTTAGAAAAAGGCACTTCCCCATATGACGCTATACCTGTCTGCCGAAATTTAGATCTGGCAACTTTTCCTAATCAGTTGTAGACGTGTCGTAACCCTATGAAATTAACATGGGAGCCTGCGGACTAGTTACTAGTTACTAGATAAATGTGGATTAGATGGTTTATTAGAGATAACTTTATAACGGTTGCAACTAGAGACTTTTGGCTTGCGCCACTGGAAAGCTGGCGAAAATACGATTAAAATGGTGTATCTGAACGTCAAAATCGGTCAATATTTAGCGAAGTTGTCGACAACAATGGAGAAACAGCCGAAATGAGCTCAAAGCTACGATGATCGCAAAACACGAAAATCAATATGATAACACAATCGCGTGTGTTGTCTATCACGATAATATCGAAATATCGCCCATCCCTACAGGTAATACATCGTCATCAACTTGTAACGGCGCTAATAATCTAGCTGTCAACGCGCCATTAAGCCTCAATCCTCCCCCCTCCCTCAACTTGTAACTATCTTGCCTGCCTCTTCCCTTGAGGACCTTATTGAAAGTTGGTCTTTGGTTTAAATCAAGGTTGGAACGAAGGCTCATTAGGTGGTATTGTAGGGGCCGTCGAGTTAGACATATTCTTAGCTGCTTGGTGTTGCTGTTTTGGCCTGAACGTATCTTCCTGGTGAAAAAAAATGGCGACGCCACCCACACTGAATTTGTTGAGATGAAGCATTCGGTCGAGGTTGTGTCAGTTGCCTATCACTGACATGAGATGAGGGCGTGAGGTGTTCTTTTTCGGTGCTTCTGGACGTTGACTATAGTCAAAATCTGCTCACCAAAGGATCGGGTTAGAAGATCTGTACTCCCAGTTGGGGCACTCAGGTTTGTTTTGTAGTAAGGCGATAACAACCGTCAGTGAATAGCGTGTCCACACTGGGGAGAGTTGGAGCCGTTTGTGAAAAAAAACAATGGCATTTTCGGCTGACCATTTAAAATCTGAGATTCCTCGTAAAGCATAGAAGATTATATCTCCATCAGTGATTTTCCAACCAGCAGTACGTAGATGTTTGACGCTTCTAACACGAGCAAAGTATGACATTGATAGGTGATGAAGCTGGTCCAGATATTGTAATTGAACTAGCCTTGTCGCTTCATACCTGGTCATGAAGCCAGTCCACGCAGGTTTTGCACTAGTTGCATCTAGAAAATTTAGTAGCTGGTCATCAGCTGAACAGTTTTAAGATAAAATCTAACGCATAAGTTTCACTCAGTCAGAAAGCTCTCCGGATTTCAGCTGGCGTGTCCCGGGCTGAAGCATCCTCTGTAAATGCTGCAATGTGGTCTTCACAGCGTAAGTGACTGCAGACTTTTGCTTTCCATAGGAGGAAGTCACGGCCGTCGAAGATACGAATACCTTTGTAGAAGTTCTGAGTTAAGTTCCGTGGCGGCAGCCATTCTAAGGAGTAGTGATTCATGTTTTGTGGCTGGTCCGTAATTGTCGTCTTAGATCTTGGGGTCCCTGGTTTGGGTGTCCGGCTTGGGATCTTGGGATTTTGGAAGTCTTCAACTAACAGAAACGAATCGTCCCGTGAAGCCGAGCTCTGATGGAGACTTCTTGAAATCATAACCTTATGACGCTAATGTTGACCCTCCATCTTCCATCAGTCCAGGTTGTTCCACAAGATGGCTGCGTTACTTGAAAACTGTTGTTATCGACGTGGTGAAACCAACGATCGGTTACCAGATGATGAGATGAGGCCCTGGAATCTTCATGGAGACAACGAAATCGTAACGGACGCAACGTGTGAAGGGGAAACACTTTTATTTCACATGAGGCCAGGCTTGAAAGGCTACCCACGTTTCACCTAACCAACAAGTCTATTTAGTCAAACTACGGAAACATTTTCCATTTCATTTATTTAATAGCTTACAAGGCCCTAAGCCGATTGCTCTGCGGAAACAATTTCAATTTATTCATCCAGAGCCTTGACTAGTTCGTACGCTCTATTACACAAGTGAAACACAAGTGAAGACCAACAATCTGAGCCAACAAAACAACACGACATTAAATGACAAGAAACATGTCATTGTTATCGCTGACGTAACAGTCCTAAAGGAAACATCGCTACAAAACAAGTAAATGAGAAAAAAGTCAAAATTGTTAAGAAAAACCACTTACAGGTCGATACAATTAATAAATTTATAGTTCCGGCAGAAAGTAAATTTACGAACGTAATGTCGTTATAGCAACAAAAAAAAGGCATTGTTGCATTATGGCATTGTTGAACCTGAGCAAATATCGTGCATTAGGGCTTCTTCGGGCAGATGATCTGGTGCTGTTAACGCTCGCTAAAATCCTTTGACCCTTTTAATATCGTGCATCAGCAAACACCAAGGCACGTGCATGCCTTTGTTGACGCTTGTCTCGCTATAACAATAATTCTGCGTTTTGTAAATTTACTTTCTGTCGGAACTGTACCTCAGGTTTTGAATGATTATGGAAAAAAAAAACCGCAGAACTTACACAATTCCTAAATTATTTAATATTATCCCTCACGATTTAACGAATAAGGTTAGCATTGAGAAAGTATAGAAATTAATCATAACATGTTTATTACAGGTATAAATTTGTAGATTTTTTGATAAATTTGTTTGTATTTTTCTGTTAATTTTGCATGACACTAGTATTTTGTCTGGTTGTACTGTTTTTTTTACTTGTTTGTACTGTATTCTTGTTTGATTTTTTTTTGTATTTGACATACTCGTTGAGTTACATTGTGTAGGTTAAATGTAACATATTTGTTTGTAATCTCCTTGGCAGGACAATTTCATACCGGAAGTTTTGCCTATTTCAAGAATAAACCTATTTTATTATTATAATTAAAAATTGTTGATACTTTTTTTTAAATCTAAATATCGGGGCCAACCAAATCTCGATGGTGTCGTGCTGTATAGTCCTCGAGATAAATTTTCGTAAATGTCAATCCCTATCTAAAATACTGCTTCACTGCTTCACAACACTAGAAAACAGAAGTAAAAAAAAAACTAACCTTTGGAGAGCAATAAACTACTTGACTGGCCATAGGAAGTATGGTTACATACATGGTAACCATACGCATTAAATACAAAATTCCCGTTATCAGGAAAAATCGTCTGTAGATGATGGATCTGTAAGACAGAAAGAGTTGGAATGAAGAAAGGAGATGTAATGGCACAATTTTTTCCCTAGGTCCCCAAACAATACCCTGTTAAAGGCCGGTTGCTACCAAATTAGCATTGCAGCATCTAGGCCTATCGAGTTCTCTCTCGCAGGAAGTGAAGCAATGGACAAAGCAAAACTTTTAAACGCTACAAACAAGCCACGTTCCTTCTGAATTATTGAGTAAAAATATGGTACGCCCTCGTGCACCTGTAAACAAGCTATAAAGGTTAACGATATTAGTGTCACTAGATGGCGCCACGGGAAAATATAAAGAAATTCCCCTGGTGGCATCTAGTGACACTAATATCGTTAATCTGTATAGCTTGTTTCCAGATGCCCGAGGGCGTACCAAATTTTCATTCAGTAAATAAGGAGTCATGTGGCTTAGTGTTTGTAGCGTTTAAAAGTTTTGCTTTGTACATTCCTTTGCTTCCTGCGAGAGAGAACTCGATAGGCCTAAATGCTGCAATGCTAATTTGATGGCAACCGGCCTAGGTCTTAGGTAAGGGTCCAAACTCGGGATCCAATTATCAAACGCAGATCTTCGAATTAGTTGGATCTGTTCGCGTAACTATCCGGCAATTTGTGATAAAAAAGGTGCCACTTTGCACACTTTTACCTTACGTCCATACAAGACATTTTAGATAGGGACCCCACAAAAAAGAATCAATTTAAATTCAGTATGGCGGCCATTTTCCAAATGTGCGGATTGATTCTTACAAATGGCATACATGCCGTTTTTTCAGTGTGTTTTAGGTCAGAAAATTTAATGGAACTATTTAAAAGGCGCATATCAATTTTAATTTAAAATAAAAATTATTTAAATTCTATATGGCAGCCATTTTAAAAATGGTGGACAGAATTTAAAAAATGGAGTGCGTTAGCATTTGAAATGGTTTTTTTCAATGTGTTTTTGGTCAGAAAATTCAATTGTACCATTAAAAAGGCTGCAGTTTAACAAAAACAATCAAACACAATTTAATAATATGGCGGACATTTTTCAAAATGACGGACTAAATCTTTAAATTGGAGTATAGTATAAGCAGTTAAGGTGTCGTTTTCTATGAGGCCTTTGGTCAGAAACAGTTTATTAGCGTACCACTGTCTTTCTTCTCATTTTTGCAGGTTAACTGATAAATGATATGGCTGCGTGGAAGAAACTTAAACTCGCCTCCCAGCAAGCAGTTTCTCCAGGCTGTCCTTGGCTTCTCCTTTCGATGAAGAAGAAGGGATACTGCCTACTTTTGAAAAACGTAAGGCATGCTGTTGGCATGAACAATGTGCATTTCAGTACAACGTGAAAAAAAATTTTAGCCGCGCTGGTCAACGTCCTGTAACAAGGCAGTAACAATTCAAAACAAACCACAGTCATCTGGATGATCATCAACAGTGACACCACACACACACACACACACGTCAAGTAGCCACGTCATCTCCAAGACTGAAAAACAATATTTGGCACAAAATATCACTCATAGGTAACACTAATCTGCATGCTATAGGCCTAATGGAAGGTACATTTAATTGCTTTGGAAGCTGTCTACCTACCAACAAAGCAAGATCTGTGGAAATGCAAAATCAACAGAACATTATATGACGATGTCTATTAGTCCATTGCTTTTGCAGACGTTGCATCATATAATTGATAAGACTAGTTTGTGAAGAGACCGAGTATATATTTCTTACGAGGGGGGGGGGGGGGAAATCTTAAAAATGTACAGGACAAAACTAATTTATGACTTATAAATGATGCAAGGCGTGCAAAACCAATGGACTGACAGACATCGTCATTGTGCTGTTGATTTTGCATTTCTTCAGATCTTGCTTTGTTGGTCAGGGTGACCATGTATCTGATGTGGTTTGCTTCCAAAGCAATTAAATGTGTACCTCTTTAAATAAGGTTTAGATGTCTACATAGTTTTCACTATTCATCTGTGTCACACCATACCTGCAACGCTTGTATTTTGCATGTGTCTGTTGGATCGACAACAATTTTTGAGCAGAGCTGGATGTGTTTGCTGTGCTGATTGTTACTGAGAACAACCAGTTATTAACTGACTTGTTCCTTGTTAGTCTGTTGCCGGCTAACCATTGCTGATGGACGTTCCCGAAAAGTTAGAGGCTTCCATGAAAAAAATTTGGTCAACAATTGTTGTACGTTTGTACGTCTTCTCCTCCAGAATTAATCCCCCGCTAAGGTGAGAGATGAAAGATTGAGAGAGCATAGCAAAACACACATTGAAAAGGTTTAGTTTAGGTGGAAATCGCTCACTTTACTCGCTCAATCCACGCATCTCCCTGCGTCAGAAACACGAATGTTTCCATGCTTCAGAATCCACGAAAATGACGCCCTTTTAAAACCAGACCTATGGGTCTGTTTTTTTCCATGCATTAAATCGGTTGATACACAACCAATTTTAAGATGTGTATGTGATATGTTGCAAATTACGTCGTTCTTTTAGGTTATTTTTTTGCGTGCATCCTTCTCCAGATTATTTCACTTCGCTCGAGGAGGTTTGCATGAATAAACTATGACGTCATGAACAAATATGATGGTAAAAAAAAATTGACATTTCTTTTTCAGGTTCTTTCGCGTATTTGAGGGTCATAATATCAAGTTACAGTGATGAAAATAGGCCTATCCGAAGCGCAATTTAAGTATCTATCGTTTGGCCCAACTCCCATGTTTGTAGGTGCCTTGGTTCCAGAGGAGTAGAAGTACAAACACACACGCACGCACATCATAAGATCTTAATGATGTAGATCTACGAGTGATTTTTTTTTTCACGAACGTATTTATCAACTGCCGTAGTTGCAACATGAGTAAGGTGGTTAATTCCAAAGTGATCCTTGCTGCATAAAAAAAACTAATATTGTCTCTACTAAGTCTTGGAGATGACGTGCATGCTTGATGAGTCTGGCGTGGTGACACTGTTTGATGATATCCAGACTCCTCTGGTTTGTTTTGAATTGTTACTTCCAGGTTAACAGGAAGTTGAACGTTAAACATTATGGTTCAGATTCTTTTTTGTGCTTTAAATGCACGTTGTTTATACCAACGTGCCTTACAATTTTCAAAGTCAGACAGATTCCCTTCTCTTTCATCGAAATATTCAGCTTTTACTTAATTTGGTAAACTTCCAAGTTATTTAAATTTCTCCAAGTTGCCTGATAGTGTAAAGCTTAAAGTGTAATGTACCCTGCAGCATTCTGTTGTTTTGGATCACGAAACAAACAAGCCACATGACTCCTTATTTACTGAATGAAAATTTGGTACGCCCTCGGGCATCTGGAAACAAGCTATAAAGATTAACGATATTAGTGTCACTAGATGGCGCCAGGGGAATTTCTTTATATTTTTCCGTGGCGTCATCTAGTGACACTAGTATCGTTAACCTTTATAGCTTGTTTCCAGGTGCACGAGGACTTACCACATTTTTACTCAATAATTCAGAAGGAACGTGGCTTGTTTTTAGCGTTTAAAAGTTTTGCTTTGTCCATTGCTTTACTTCCTGTGAGAGAGAACTCGATAGGCCTAGATGCTGCAATGCTAATTTGTACTTGAAACAAACAGCATTTATTCCAGTCGAGCCCAGGAGAAACTGCTTGTGGGGAAGCGAGTTTAAGTTTTATCCATGTAGCCATCTCATTTATCAGTCAACCTACAAAAATTAAAAGACAGTGGTACATTCCTAAACTGTTTCTGACCAAGGAAATCATAGAAAACGAGACTTTGCCAACTTAACTACTACATTTTTTAAGATTCACTCCCCCATTTTGGAAAATGGCCGCCATATTGAATTTTAATTTGACTTTTTTTTAAATTAAAATACATACTTAGTTCCGTTAAATTTCTGACCAAAAACATTGAAAACGACACCTCTACTGCTTATACGTACTCTTATTTTTAAGATTTAGCCCGCCATTTTGAAAAATGTCCGTCATATTGAATTGTATTTGATTGTTTTTTTTTAAACTACAGCCTTTTTAATAGTTCCATTGAATTTTCTAACCAAAAACACATTGAAAAACACACCTCAACTGCTAACGTACTCCATTTTCAAAATTCAGTCCGCCATGTTGGAAAATGGCTGCCATATAGCATTTAAATTGATATCTTTAAAATTATAATTCATAGTCTACTTTTAAATAGTTCTATTGAATTTTCTGACCTAAAACACACTGAAAAAACCTTTGTATGCCATTTTTATGATTTAATCTACCCTTTTGGAAAATGGCCGCCATATTGAATTTAAATTGATTTTTTTGTAGAGTCCCTATCTTAAGTGACTAGTATGGACATAAAGTGAAAGTGTGCAAAGCGGCATATTTTTATCACTAATTGCCGGATATTAGTGTTTTTTTTATGCGAACAGACCCAACTAAATATTAAATATAGTAAAAATATTATAGTAGGCTGATGGTCAATAAACATTTTTTTTTGAAACGCTGCAAATGTTGTTGACACAGTTAATACAGTTGTACAATTAACAACATATTTTGTATAATGTTGGTTTGGTTAGTAATGCTGAATTTAAATGAAACTAAAAGCTTAATCATGGTTTCAAAAAACTGCCAAAACCGTATTTGTAATATTCGTGATTAATGGCTTCAATTCAGTTTTTTTATGATGGACTTAAAGTAAACATTACCCACAAACCAAAGTTGTAGAACTATTAATTCGTGGATATATGTTTTATTACAAGTTTTGGAATGAAAAAGCTAAACAAAAATTTAACAATTAAAGATTAAGTTTTTTATTGCATAGAACTATTGTGTAACAGTTTTTGTGGTGTCGTTACTTGTGGCACCACAATGGCTGCATTCAAGTTAGGTTCCATTTGTTAACCATCCTAGTTTGCCATAACTAACTCTATTAGGTTAGCTCATATTGTAATTGTTGTAATGCCATACCAATGGACTTCCTGTCACAAGACTGTACACTGCTATATGTATAACAGCTTGCCAACAGGAAGTAAACTGTCTGTTCAGTTGTAGCCTAAACAACACTTATTGTCTTCATTTCATGATGCCATAGTTATCCACGCGGTGCAAGGTGTACCAGCCAAGCACACTACAGTTGGCGACGAGCCGGTGCTATGGTATTAATTAATTTTTAAAGCTAGCTTGATAGGTCTTCAACCACATCTGTGCTCCAAATTTGTGGTAAGTGGCAAATTTTTTTTCATTTTGACAATGAAAATTAGTGCTCTGAAAGCCTATCAGAGTTTAGTCTTTTTGAAAAAGTGTAATTTTGTCGTGGTAGAGCTGTGTGGTACGAATGATAGTAGTTAAATTAGGTACCTTAACTGCTAGAACTGAAATGGGAAATTGAATATATTATTGTTAATTTTACAAAGGTAGTGTTCTGGAGCGATGCACTAGCGTGTCTCACCGGCAGTACTATTAACCAGACTGACATGAAAATGCGCTGCTAAATTAACTCTAGTAGATTCGATAGTGCCTGGCCCATATTCAGGCTGGTTTTGCGCCGGTGTTGAACTTAACACCATAGTGTTTATGCTTAAACAAGTGAAATCTGGTCTGTGCTGAGGCTTAGGCCAGTAGTGTTGTTTTGTAAAACGTTTCATTAAGGTTAAACCTAAGGTTACCGTAAACGGGCAAACAGAACATTTGGAGGCGCTAGTTTCTAAATTGTGCAAACCCGCACTAATGGGAAAAGATTGGCTTTCAATCTTGAGAGTTAATTTTGATACATTTTACGACCTACAAGAGAAAGTTAAAGTTACGAAAATGTTAAACGCATTAAAACTAGTTCTACACCTGTTGACATTTCTGAAATAGTAAAGGGTTTCCCTGAGTTATTTAGTGAGGATATGGGTAAGTTCAAAAACTTTAAAGCTAAGATATATCTAAAACCTGACGTTAAACCTGTGTATTGCCGTGTCAGCCCTAGTGTGAAATGGGTATGGGGGGGGGGGGGGGAGGGGGCAGAATGTGACCAAGCAGTTAGTAAAGTTAAAGAACTTTTTATTAAATCCAAAGTTTTAGTACATAACGATCCAAATATAAAACTAAAGCTCGTTTGTGATGGCTCACCTTACAGAGTTGGGGCTTGCTTAATGCATGTCATGAAAAACGGCAAATCGTGTCATATAGCATTTGCTTCTCGAAAGCTAACCCAGGCCGAGCAGGGCTATAGTCATTTCGACAGGGAAGTTGTCAGTGTGGCTTGGGGAGTAAAGCGATTTCACGAGTAATGTTTATGGTCAGCGATTCATATTACAGTCTGACCAAAAGGCGTTAATATGGATTTTTGGCCCTAAAAAGGGAATTCCACAAATGACAGCAGCCAGGGTTCAAAGATGGGCAGTTATGCTAAATGCATACGATTATGAGTTTGAACATATCCATGGTAAACAAAACCTAACTTCCGATGCGTTATCCAGGCTTCCCCTACCAAATACTGAGGAGTTTGAAGAAGCAGACACCCAGTATAACGTTCTTGCATTCGAAGTTGTTTCTAACTTACCAATTTTAAACGAGACCCTAGTTCTCGAAAGCAAACGCGATAATATCTTGTCAAAAGTTTATCGTTACGCGAATCATGGCTGGCCAGAAAAGTGTAAAAACCCTGACCTGTTACCGTACTTGGCACATCGTACTGAGATCTCTGTTGAAAACAAAACTCTATGTTGGGGGCATAAGATCCTGGTGCCGACAGCCTTGAGAAAACAAATTTTTAAGGATCTCCACAGAGCACACCTAGAAATAGTGAAACTGAAAGGTTTAGCTAAGCAAAAGGTGTGGTGGCCTATAAGATCGATTCAGACATTGAGCATAAAGTTATATCTTGTCAAAATTGTCAAGAGTACAAAGATACTTAATCAGCTGGGCCTAAACACACTTGGGAATATCCACTGAAGCCTAATGCTAGGTTTCACGCCGATTACCTTGGCCCAATGGATAATTACATATTTTTTATCCTTGTGGATGCACACTCAAAAACCCCGTTCGTGCACAAAATGATATTCACAACGTCTGCCAGAGTGATAGATGTGTTAAATAACCACATTGCCGAATACGGCTGGATGGACAGCCTAGTAACTGGCAATGCTGCACAATTTATGTCTAACGAATTTCAAAATTGGCTTCAAACTAATGGTATCAGGTACATGACGGGACCAAGCTTTGCTCCGTGGACAAACGGGCTTGCTGAAATTTATGTCCGAAACTTTAAAAGAGTTTATCGAGCTGCGCGGTGCCAAGGATCCAAAATACAGGAAAGCATAAATTCCTATTTATTATCAGCACGAATCACTATCTCTGCTACCACGCAAGCTACACCCGGAAAGATATATTTTAATCGAGAATTAAAGTCTCGACTGGATTTGTTGTTTCCCAACCCTGCCACAGTTATTCGCCGAAACCAATTAAAACAAATTGAGAGCACGAAACACCGTGAGTTGAAATTATATCAAATTGACGACAAAGTATGGTACCGTGACTTTAGCTTAACTAATTCTAAGTTGTGGTCTAGTGGCATAGTGCCTAAAAATTGTGAACACCAATCTATATTGTAATTGACACTAGCGGCAATGAATATCGCAAACATCGCGAGCAATTAAGACCACGTACCGTTGATAATAGTTGTGCTGAACAGTCACCCAAAGCGAAAATACCAAAGTCTAAACCGACAATTCCAGCGTGCATAATTCCCGAAATAATGAGCAACTTCACTCAAAATCCGAACTTCCCTCTAAACCAAAACAGCGTATGTTTTTTGGCAGTAAACGTCATGAGAAGCAGTTTTTCGCTGATGTAGTTCCTTCGGAAAAACCTGTTGGCCAATTCAGGCAATATTTGCCTGTTACTAAGGGCTATCAAGGGCCAATGTAGGGCCTAGGTGGATCACCTGATAATTAGCGAAGTGAGACACCAGGTGGCAGCACCTTACGAGCGGAATCACCCGCACACAGTCAGTAGATAAGTCCGACAACGAAATTGAAACGCCTTTGGCTAACGTCTCCAGCGCCCCTTCCAAGGATATTAGAAAGCCAGAAAGGTCGCATCCTACGTTACTTGTAACGACGCAATCTGCTGAGCAAGCGTTGCCTACACCAAAACGTGTGAAAACCAAATCAAATCACAAACGTAAAATTGTGCCATCACCAACGCACAGTGATGAGACTGCACAATTTTCAAATGTAAATCCAAGATCTAAGAGATTAACAGCCTCTGACCAGCTTAAATTGTAGTCTTAAAATTAAAATTAACAGTGTGGCTACTACTTCTATGATCTACGTTCGTAATCGGTTATTTGTAAATTCAATGAGAATTTTTTTCGGTTATCGCTAACACGTGAGGGTTTTAGTTACTCGTGCGGAGAATTGACTCCGTAAATTTTAAAACCGTCCTCCTTTAAAATTAGGAAAACATGTTTTGATTTTGTTATTCGTGAGAAAAATTGATTTTCTTGGTTTTATCACCATGTTTCATTTTTGTCTTTTCACGTAAAAATCTCTCCCGCATCGCAACCAATGCTGTTTGAAGCATCAGCAATCAGTCCGGTGAATTTCTAACGAATAACATCTGCAGCCAGGCTACTGCAGTGGATGCCAGATGTCGACAGCTCCCTTGCAGCGTTTTAGCTGGAAAATTTGGTTGTTGAAAATTTGAAAAAACAACAAAAATAAGCTACTTCATCAACGAATGTTAAATTTAAATAAATTTAAAAAAGTGAATAGGGTTCCGAATTTGAAATTTCAAACTCATAAGTTTTCAGTCAGTTCATCAATGTTACATTTATCGCTTAATCTTGTAAATCTTGCAAACAGTTTCCAAAATGTTTATTTTCTTCCCTTTGAAAGCAAAAAATTATGTAATTTCTTAAAAATAGACAGTGAACTAAAAAAAAAATATCTTGGCTACGTGATACATACTTTATTTTTCAGCTAGGCTTAGAATTTTTTCTTTTTTTTTCGTTCCCTGTAAGTAAACTGTCTTCATTTCATTATGCCATAGTTCCACGCGGTACAAGGTGTACCAGCTAAGTACACTACAGTTTTATTATCTAAATTGTGCGCATTAAAATATTAAACTGCTAAGGCAGATGACATAACTGGGGCCGTCCTCACTTCCACTGTGGACATAATGGAGCGGGCTCCGCTTTGTTTGCTGTTATGCCGTTTAGCCAATTAAACAAAACTGGCGGATACCCCCGACCTGATTACCGATTCCAAATCCCCCATTAAAATTAAAAAATTTGCCTTGGCTACTTAATGCTAGTCCACTTTGCTGCAATATATACACGCCGCCTGTTTACCATCAACAATCAATCTTGTAACAATCAGATGCCTTCAACGAATTAGAAATGGCTTCGCCGTCTCGTTGTTTGGATTTTGGCTCTTGGTATTGGTCCGTATTTGTCACCCTGATGGTTCTTCAACCCCATGTCCGATTCCGGATTTTTTTTTTTTTTTTGCTAAACCTTGTCTAGACTTCCGTGCTACTGCATGCAAAGTTTGGTTTGGATAGTCCTTGTGGTTTTCGGGTGATGCACGGTCTAAGATTATATCGGAGTGTGTTTATAGCAGAGCTACGCTCCAAACAATAAAAAAATTATTCTGTTTTCATTAATCTCCACCACAGACCCCTGTATGTGGTGTCGATATTTCTTGATGTATTTTGATGTTATATGGTACTTTTTTTTAACATCTTTAAAAGGAATACAACTGCAAATTGCACTTTGTTTAATCAACATTGTCAAACCAGGATTTGCACAACCAGTCCAGGTTTTTCGAAAAATTAAAAAATTGTGACGAGCTCTACCGTCTACATTGTTACATCGGGTGTATTGTTGTGGTATTGTTTATAAGTTGCTAAGCCTCTGGTTGGACACAACTGTTTTTGGGGTAGACAGCAATGGCTTTCTAGTCGAACTGCATATTTGGAGGTGAAATGTAGGTTAAACCTTTATGGTTTATGCCTAGGCCTCTTAGATAAATAAACGTTCA
>JAHWFP010217505.1:0-11754 GCA_023313725.1 Lithobius niger | reverse complement strand
TGAACGTTTATTTATCTAAGAGGCCTAGGCATAAACCATAAAGGTTTTCATCGGTGCTGGCACATTACAGGACAATGATGTCTACAAGTTAGATAGTAACATCATTTTGCCCGACCTCCCAGTCGCCGATGTTGCACGATTCTCCCATTACCTCCAGTCTGGAAACTTTACCGAATGACTTACCATTATGGGATCTTTGGCATCAATGCTTGGGTCATCCTTCGCCCACTGTGATGGATCGGATACAACGTTTTTCATTACTGACTAGTATTAATTTCGGGAAGTCCACTATTAACGCCCCATGTAGTACATGTTCCTACGCAAGAGTAAATGGTTACCTTCTTCACGTTCAGGTATTATTCGTTCCTCTTACATTCTACAAACTATTCACGCCGACCTTACTGGGCCTATCCATGAGTCCACGTATGGGAACGCCGTCTATGTCTTCATGATCATCGACGACTTCTCTCGCTCATTCCATTTTTTCTCACAGCGACGTCTGAAGTCTTAGGTGCTTTTCGTACTTTCATATCTCAGCGCCAAAACGAAACTGCTCGTTGCGTGATTACACTTCATACGGACAATGAACCTATATGGTCGTCGCACTCATTCGAATCATTTTTGACATCTCAAGGGATCAAACACCTATACTCAACTCCGTATTCTCCGCAGACCAACCCAGTAATCGAACGCGCATTTCACTCCATCATTCAGCGCCCTACGACCTTGCTTAATCACAGCAAATTGCCTATCAAACTTTGGCGTTTTGCAGTCGACACAGCTACATACCTGCACAACATCTTGCCTACATCACCGCTTTTTGATTGCCAACAGCAAACTTCCATGGGCCGTTGGGCACCGTCTAGGTATCCACATTCTGGTCGCAATCTCCATACTTTTGGCTGCCTGGCTTATTATACCCTGCCATTACCACACCGACACAAGTTCTCTCCTTCAACTCGTCGTGCCATCTTTTTGGGTTACGCCAGTCGAAGCATCGGATTCCGCCTGATGGACTTAGAACATCGAACACTGGTCATCTCTCGCGACGTACGTTTCGATGAACGCATTCCAGGTGGTGATTTGCTATTTCCACCGCCACCGCGTGCTGTCATCGACACTGACCATCCTCATGATTCGCCTGTCCGCCGCCGTGGTCCTCCGCTTATCCCCCCTCCCCCCCCCCCCCCACCTCCTGACTCTCCACCATTACCTCAGATCCATCCAGATAGCCCCGCAGAAGGTCCTAGACGTGGTCGTGGACGTCCACCCGGGACCACTAAGGAAGTCATGGATGAACGCCGTGCCAATGCACAGCGACTCGAGGCAGTCTTCCCTATTTCTGCTGACCCATTCGATTCCGATGAGGATGACTCACCAGTCGTCCTTCTGCAACATATTATCGCTGCTACCTCCACACCGACTCTAACCTCGTACAAGCAAGCTTGTCTTCTTTGGATGCAGCTGGATGGTACGCTGCCATGGAATCCGAAGACATTCTATGCACGCGCATGACATCTGGACTAAGTTAGTTCCTAAGCCGCCCGGAGCCAAAATAATTACTTCTAAATGGATTTTTGCATGCAAGCTCAACCCTGATGGATCGCTACGAAAACTCAAGGCTCGCTTAGTTGGCGCTGCTCGGGGGGAAAAATCAAAAGTAGACTATTTGACCGCCTACTCTCCTACAGTACGTGCCTCATCTGTACGCCTCGTGCTTGCTCTTACGGTCAAACTTGGCCACATGCTCCGCTATATCGACACCGTCATGGCCTACTTGTTCGGCAAGGCCTCCAGGGTCGTATATCTACGGCAGCCGCCTGGATTCACCCAGTCCAGTGGGGATGGTAGTGAGCTTGTTTGTTTGCTTAACAAGTCTATCTATGGGCTGAGTGAATCCGGCCGGAACTGGTACGAATGTGTAAGCGACGTGCTGCGGAAGACAGGCCTAGTAAAATCAAAATACGATCCATGTGTGTTTGTTCAAAGATCTGGTGAAGAACAACTTTTTCTCTGTTTATTTGTGGACGACAAGCTCATCAGTGTTCAATCTCAAGCTATGTACGATAGATTTGTAAAAAATCTACAGGAACATCTAAAAATTGTCCAGTTCGATGAACAGAAATATGTAGGTTATGAAATCGAACACAACGGCGGCTACATTACGTTATCCAACTGTAATTATTTCAACAGAAACTGGAATATTTTGGTCTACACGATGCCAACCCAGTCAAGACCGTGTCTGCTACATTGAAAATACTAAACGATTGTCCAACATCAGACCCTGTGGACAAACCAGTTACCTAGAAATGTTAGGCTCACTAATGTTTTTAGCAATCCACTCACGACCTGACATTCTCTTCAACGTCGTCCAATTAGCTCGAAAATCCGGTAATCCCAAGATTCCTCATTTCACTGCACTCAAACGTATCTGGAGATACTTGAAAGGCACCAAGGAACGCAAACTACGTTTTTCTAAATCCAAACTGGGACCACTACATGCATTCTGCGATGCTTCATGGGATTCAGTGGACGGCTGCAAAGGTGTATCTGGCCTACTGATTTGTTTGGGAGATGTACCATTAGTATGGAGTAGTAAGACACAGCCTTTGGTGTCCCATTCAAGTAGCGAGTCTGAACTCATGGCAATGAGTGATCTAATCAAGGAACTTATTCCTATTCGTGGGTTACTTTCGGAACTTTCTCCGTGTGATTTAATTTATCCTGTGCCTATTTCTACTGATTCCCGATCAGGTATTGACCTTGTGACCAACGGTGGAAGTGCTCAATCTCGCCCCTACCTGAGGAGAGTGAATTATGTTCGTGACGAAGTTCTGAAGAACAATATACATCTTATATTCTGTCGTAGTGCTGAAATGCCAGCGGATCCACTAACTAAAAACATCACTGGTTGTAGACTGGCGGAGCTAGTGCAAACTTATTTTTCGTTAGAATAGTTGTGCTCCAAGATTTTTTTTTCCTGATTATGACAACTCATTACTGATTGTGTCTTTTGGTTTTGGCTGAACACTGCGCGTGATGACTGCCCTTTTGTTCCGATTCGTTAAGGGTATTTGATGGTTAAGCATGTGGTATTCTACCTGCAAAATTTTTATTCTTTTCATATTTTTATCTTTTCAAGTTTTAAAATACTTGCGTGACTGGAATATTAGGCGGATGCCTTATTACAAATTTTTCAGCAATTGCGACAAATATTAGCGATTGTACAGCATGTTTGTTTTTATGCATGTTTCAATTTTTTTACGTTTTGGATATGTTAACATATGATTACATGGCATGGCAGACGTTAAGTCTGGGGGATGTGACGAGCTCTACCGTCTGCATTGTTACATCGGGTTTATTGTTGTGGTATTGTTTATAAGTTGCTAAGCCTCTCGTTGGGCACAACTGTTTTTGGGCTTGCTAGTCGAACTGCATATTTGGAGGTGAAACGTAGGTTAAACCTTTATGGTTTATGCCTAGGCCTCTTAGATAAATAAACGTTCATTCGTGATGTTGTCACTACAAATCTGAGTCTCCGTGAATGTTGCTTTCCTGGTTTCCACCTTGAACCCCACAAAAATGGTCCAGGTAAATGTAAAATGAGGTCTTGGTGGCCATGAGCAACATGTTTTTAGAGAAACGGGTACTCAGGCCGCAAACTCTAGTCTTGGTGGTGCAAAACGATTACCCATCCTTATTCAAAAAGAGTTCCACGTAACTACTTGACTTTGCTAAAAAAAAAAAAGATTCCTCCTGCATAGTTTTGTTATTTATTATTTTTTTTTTTTTTTAGAAAATAAGAAATTTATTTATAAATGAAGTAATCCCATCACATGTGCAACCACTACTGCTACAATAGCAATTATTCCCAACGAGCAGTGATAGTATGACACAAACACACATTTTAGATATTGTAACATCCACCAGTAATTGCTTTCAGGGAAACAACCCGCATTGAGCTACAGTCTGGAAGTGTGTGGTAGAAAACTTTCTTTATTGAATGTTCTTTATATTACATTTCTTAATATTAAAGACACACAGACATACAGAAGGCCAGGCACAAAATTGCAACATAGGCCTGTGCTACCTGCCTAGGGAACTACGTTAATTTAAGCGGCCTTACAATTCTTTGCCAATTGGTATGCTGCCACCACTGGCATAAGGCCAGCACCATGATTTAACAAACTACGCCCATAACACGTGAAGTAATATTCCATCAAGTAATATGGAATGAAGGAGTTTATCTTACCCAAACATGGCTCAAAGGTTTCAAATCACAATTTCAACAGTTTAAATCAAAATAGAATGATAAGCCGTTTTCTACCAGCCTAAATCGTAGAAGGTCTAAGTTGTCGGACTGGTATCCTTCAATTAATAAACAATTAATTTTACCTTTAAAAATAATGCCATATTTCTAAATACAGACTAAATCACACGGTAAAGTGTTGACGAAGCAGTCTGCTTTGTCATATTTCTCTTTACGATTTGGGGAGACAAATATTAAGTCAGCCGAAGCTAGTAGGCTGGGTTTTAAAAATCCGTTGAACTTTAAACTAGGATTTTCTCATACTTTGTACAGCTACTCCGTAATGTTGAACTGGACACTAAGTGGTTGAAGTTGAGTATTTCATATAAGTCTATATTCTGTTATACTCACAATCCACCAAACAGGGTAAATCATCACAACTTGTTTTTTTTGTTTTGTTTTTGGCTGTAGGCTCAGCCATAATTGAGATTGTAAATGCACTGATATATAACTTTGTCAAATTTAAAAATCAAAAGTTCTAACCTAATCTAAGACTTAACTGGCTATCCAACCAAATCTCGAAAATTAAAATATTCCAAATATTTGGGAAGTATTCCAAATGGAAATGGAAATGGAATAATTTAGAAATATTCTAAATATTATGGAAGTATATTAAATGAAACTAATTTTACCATCACAGAGAGGTTCGTTCATTGTCGAAATGACTACGCGTCTGCTATTTACGGAGACGATCACATAGACAACTTCAAAATTTAAAGCTTAGTTAAAATAATTAAGTTTAGACGTGTTGATGTCAAAAATAAACTATTTAAAACATTTTCTTAAGGTTTAAACTGCACACTTCCTTGCCTAATTTACTCGTTCAACTGCAAGAAAATAGTCTCAAAAGAATATTTTGCTCATAACACAACACAACGTCTGCACAAGACCGATCTTTCTCTCAAAATAAAATAAATAATTCCAAGAGCTTAAAATTAGGTACATTATTTTCTTCTGAGACTAACAAGTTAGACAGTAGAAAAACCGATAATACGGCACAATTACTTCGGTTGATGTTCATTATAAAATAACTTACAGTCAAAAACTGTCCAAGTTGCTAGCAAAACCTCGCAAAAACTTTGCAAACCTTGTAAACTTGCAAACCTCGCAAACTCGCGAATTTTCGGCAACCTTTCTAGTTACTTCTTCAGGTTACAGCCCAAGAGACTTCACACTTCCACACTTCTACTTTCTAACGGACTTTTAGCAGGGAAGGAAGTGGAGGGAAGTTTGAAAGCTAAAAGTCCGTTAGAAAGGAGAAGTGTGCAGTTTCTTGGGCTGTAGCCTGAAGAAGGAAACTAGAAAAGTTGCCGAAAATTCGCAAGTTTGCGAGGTTTGTAAGTTTGCAAGGTTCGCAAAGTTTTTGCAAGGTTTTGCTGGTAACTTGGACAGTTTTTGGTGCTGCATTTTGACTGTAAGTTATTTTATAATGAAGTTAGACAGTGATAGCTAAAGTACAGTGATCAACTTTCACGAAAATGTGTACGGGATGACAATGTACGTTTAAACGAAAATCAAACTTTAGGGTAGGCCAATAGGGCAGGATACAACTATCTTAGAAAATTGATTTCCATCTTGTGATCCAAATTTTATCTCTCAAGTTATATAAAAGCAACTGCGTCTTTGATAACTTGCGCTAAAACCAAAAGGTATTTTTATCTAAAGCAAAACATCGTTGGTTACAGTGTTTATTTCTACTTCATTGGATATGCGGGGAAGATCACAGCAGCAACAAGAATAAGAATAGTACCCAACTGTCCAATCAAAGAAATCCATTTTACTTAAAACAAGAATTCCGATCGCCATATAGGGTGGAGGGGGGTTAACTTCGGTGTATTAAAATTTGATCTCCCTTAAAAATCCAACTTCGGTCGAGTATACGACCCCGCTCACTCGGCCAATTATTATCTACATCTACATCTACATAATCTACATAATAACGTTGAATTCATAGAGCAAGTAAGTAAGTAAGTAACAATCACTTTAATCGCTTTTTAATTAGCAATCATTGTTCGAGCACGTGTTATGTCTTTCCTAAGGTGCCTAACAATTTCGTCTGAACCATTGATTGTTGATGGGTAAAATGAAAGAATCCGTGTTTCAGCTAAACGCGTATGTTTAAATCAAACCAAGTTCGCCGTTAATTTCGAGGCAGCTAGAGACGATAGAATGGCTTATTTATATCCTGGATGCGGCCCTTCAGAGCAGAGCTAAATTGTTTCAAAGTGGACAGCAACAATCGCTGCGGAGCACATGGCTTATCTTTGCTTCCTTGCAAAGAAGTCCGCAACAATAAGACCTCTCTAAGTAAAAACAAAACAAATGTTATGCCACCGATTTGCGTTCTTCTTCTCCCAGAAAATAAAAAGCCGAAGCTTCCAGGCTGAACGTTTCAACTTTGGTCTACCAAAGAAGCGTATTTATTTACGACCCACAGAAATATTTACATATCAGTGCCTGGACACCGAGTCCGGAAAAGGGGTCAGGGCTACATCGTGACCGGGGTTGCTGATTGAGTGAGCTAAGGGAAAATTTGATTAACGAAACTTAATTGGTTCAAACACATGAGCAACTAGACAGTAGCAGTGTTGCATACGGTGCATCTAGCACCACCCGTGCGTACAACGGACCTCAGAAAGCAATTCAACATTATTAGACAGCGCAAGTTTTTTTCATGCAACGATGCTTTAGCGTGCCAATTTTTAAAACGGTGCATCCAGTGATTTGCGGCACGGGGTGCGCTGATTGAGTGAGTGATTTGCGGCACGGGATGCGCTGATTGAATGAGCGAAGCGAACGAAAATCAGCATTTGTTAGCCAGTGTGTGCAAACATTAGACTGAACAAACTTAATTCGATGAAAGCGTTTGTTAGGCACTGTGCACAAAATTGGGATTTCACAAACTTAATTCGGTGAAACATGGACATGCACATGAGCAACCAAACCGCCAGGCTAAAGGTTTCAACTTTGTTCTACAAAAGCGTATTTATTTACTTACTTCCAACGGGAGACCGACTCCGGTCGGGGCTGCATCGTGCCCGGGGGTGAGAGAAGCGATAATTTGATTGATGAAACTTAATTCGGTAAAACATGGACATGCATAGGAGCAAACAAACCGTAACAGTGTTGCAAACAGTGTATCCAAATAATAACTCCCATGCGTCCAACGGATTTCACCAAACAATACAACATTATTAGCCAGCGAAAAAAAATTTCGTGCAACGCTGCTTGAGGGTGACAAGTTTTAAACCTGTGCATCCAATGATTGGGTAAGCGAAGCGAACGAAAATCAGCGTTTGTTAGCCAGTGTAAGCAAAAATTGGATTGAAAATATTCAATTCGGTGAAAGTGTTAGTTAGCCAGTGTGCGTACAAATTGGATTGAGGAAACTTAATTAGGCGAGACATGGACATACAAATGAGCAACCAAATCGTACCAGTGTTGCAAACGGCGCATCTAAGACCAGCCGTGCATAGCACGGGCTTCCTCTAGTTATTAAATAAAATATGTGCGTAAGCAATGTTCCTGGTGAAAAGAGGTACTGTTAAACCGTAACAAAACTGTTTTCACATACCTGTGCGCGTGGAAAATGGTCACGCAAATGCTTGTGACAGAGACGACTGAGATGAGAGTGTCGGAAAGTGGCATGCCCCATTCATATTCATTGAAAAACTCAAATGCGATGTCATGCAGTCTTGGGACCTTGTTTCTGTCGGGAAGATTCTCGTGTATATTTGCCAAAGTAAAAGTGTTGCCAAAAAACGTGATAAATAGAAATAAGAAGGCCAAAAGCGTTTTCTGCCATTCCGGTGGAAATTTTAATTTCTTTTCTGTAATATCAAGAGAGGGAGGACATGACAATTGTAAAAAAAAAACAAGAAATAAATTAAAAGCAAATAATATTGAAACAAAAATAATAAATAAACACCACTAACAAATTTTAATTTAATTTTGTAGTTAGCGAACCATTTTTTCTTTAATAAACAAACGGAATCTAGACACACGCTAGTGTGTCGCGCCAAGTTAGGCAACAAACATCACAATAAACCTAACATCAATTCAATTGTCGAGGTTGTAAACCATTGTAGCGCGACGCCATAGCATCAGTGTCTTATAGCCTGAAGCAGAGTTGAGCACATTTCAGGTACTTGGGGAAAAATAATAATGCGGTACAAAAGCTTAAATTGTGTTGAAATCGAGAGCAATGACCCACCTGGCAAAATTTAACTCGTGTAGGAATGACAGCTAAGCTGCTTTCAATGCAAAATCTGACCCTCAATAACGTGGAAGCTAGCTAATCCGCTCATCCTGTAACATTCTATTTACGTATAGCTGGGCGCAATACGAGTGAACGCTCGTAGTGCGCCTTGCAGTTACATAAGCTGCTTGTGCGCCCTGCCAACTTCAGCCTAACTGTTGAACTTGGACGGACGCCAACAGCCGGGTACTAAGCGTGCACCATTGCTTGACCAATGGGGCATGCCTGGACTTGTTGGCTAGTGCCTCAGGCTACTTCTATTGTTCTGGCCCCACTATAAAACGTGGGACTTGGACGTCCGAAAGGGAATTGGTGAGTGAGGAACAACTCGACAGGTTGGTCCTCCTAGAGCTGAGCGTTAGGGCTGACAGGCTGCAACTTGTCAGTGCCTAATATGTGCTACTCTGTGTCCAGACCCCTAGCTGTGCATTAAGGTGTGAATTGTGCTCGAGTATATCTTGAAATCAACCGTCCACTCCCTGAGTAGTTACATATTTTGGGGGCCTACCGGAAACCTAACCCTTCGGGATAGGAAATTCTTATTTTCCAAACCTTCGGGATGGAAAGAAATAAGAACATCTTAGGTAGAAGATTTTGTGAATTTTTTCCCTAAGTGACGGTGACTAAACAGCGAAAATACTTGGCTGCAAATATTCTTGAGGCAAACACCTCTTTAACAGGATTGCGACCAAATTTGAGAGCAGACTGCAGAACGCGACCGAGGCTTGAGTAAACTACGGTAGCCAGAATTTTTTTTTCGGACCATACCAGTGGTTTCGGGACTAAAAATGCAACTCGCTTTCTTTTCCGTAAGGAATTTAGAGTAAAACAGTTGGAAGGATTTTAGCCGTGGGGAGAGCTACCCATTGCTTGGTGATATACAACATTTTTTCTAAGAATTAATAAAAATAATTAATTTGGACGAAAAATACACCGTTCTTTGCATTTATTTGTAAATGACATTGAACATGGGAGGTAAATTATAGACTCGTTGAGCACCTATGAAATGCCGTACTATATTTTGACTGACAGGTAAAGGAAGGACGAAATAAAGTCACCAATTTCCTGAAAAGAAAATAAAGACTGAAACGCAAAATACTGAGTAGTGTGCAGCAATAAACCCCGTTACGCAGACATTTGTAAGAGTGAAAAAAGTGAAGGACGCACTTTTGAAGCTACGAGTTGAAGGTTGCATTGAACAGTAGTGAGCTAACTGAGTCTTCATTATTTTGAAAGCATGGCAGCTATTAACTCAAGAACACTGAATTTGTGAAACTAAAACAAATTTAGAGTTGAAGTGAGAACGGAATGAATATAAACCTCAGAAAGGATCTAGGCCGGAGAATCACTTCGCCACAGAGAAAAAAAAAAGCGGGAACGCTAACATTTTTTTTTTCACCAGCGAAAATTACAGGTTGCGCTGCTCGTAATTTAAGCGAAAAGTGCCTCCTATTTCACGACCATTAGTAATGCGAAACTTGGACCTAAGTAACGCACGAAAAAGGACGAGGACTGAGAATAGTAGAAATACTACCGTAGTTCATGAAAATGGGGAAGGTTTTGACACTTCTTGGGCGGAGGACAGGTTTCAATTCGGAATGAATTTATTCAGATTCGAACTTGTCCGCACTAAGACTGGTACGTCAAAATATCAGGAAATTTAGCAAAGTTGGAGCTAGACTTCGCTTATTTCCGTAGTTGGGTGGTTTAATACTCAACGATCTGGAGTAAATGAAAACTGACGATTTGCGAAGCTAGTCCGAAAGGAATAAACTGATTTCTGCAAATTAGCGACTTGACTTGGATGCAAATTTTTTTTATTGTGTTCTGGAAAGGCGGGTTTTTTTTTTTTTATTCCATGTGTTTCTGGAACCGGAAATGGTTGCCTGGAATACGAACTGGATGTACGGTGACAAATTGTGGGAAAAAAAAGAAAGCATATTTGTCACACGTATTTGTTTCAAACCTGACGAGGTTAGCTGAATTCGGAATTTGAACGAACTGAATTTTGTACAACACCTGAGAATTATTTTTATGTGGAAATAAAATAATACTTCTATTGTTCTGGCCCCACTATAAAACGTGGGACTTGGACGTCCGAAGGGCAATTGGTGAGGGAGGAACAACTCGACAGGTTGGTCCTCTTAGAGCTGAGCGTTAGGGATGACAGGCTGCAACTTGTCAGTGCCTAATATGTGCTACTCTGTGTACAGACCCCTAGCTGTGCATTAAGGTGTGAATTGTGCTCGAGTATATCTTGAAATCAATCGTCCACTCCCTGAGTAGTTACAATCCCCATGTTAAATCCCATAGGGTGAGTATTCGCCGATACCGAGATAACTGGAAGGCTTCCAACTATGAAATTGGACAATGGGTGCGGTACAATACGAACTGCGTACCTTTTTATGGTTTGAAGCCTGGGGGCGTAACGGGGATGGCGTGGGAGGACGCGCAAGTACGAAAATATTGTTATAAACATTGTTTGTATTGTCGGCATCGTCTCGCATTGGACGACCAAACTTCGGACAATGAGAACGTGTATACTGACGTGCGTACCTCGACACACACTAATGTATCACGATAAATCTAAACAACGTTGTAAAGAAATTAGCACTGTCGGCAGGCAGTGCTTATTAGAGTTCGTTTGTGCACCAGTATTTCAGAAAATTGGATAGGAGGAGGCGGATCGGCTAACAATGTCAAAATGTTACAATGCTGCAACTTGTAACAATAGGGTAACAGTAGGCGAGGCGCACAATATCGGATTATAGCTCACAGATCACAGATTAGATTTATCGAGAGTCTACAGGACCTGTGCAGTCATACACTCTACTATAATTAATTCTAAACTTATATCTACTCCAGATAACCATAGCAATATCCTGTGCACACTCATCTTGAATACCTTCGAATTACATTTTAAAAAACTAATTAAAACGCCCGATCATCTTACAGAACCGAAGAACCTGCCTTAGAGGTGAGGTACCAGAAATGTGCGGGGGTACACCAAGAACCTCTTTCAGATCCGCGTCCCAGTTCTGCATGGAGGGCCCACGATAAGCCGCCCAACTGTGACACACAAACAAAAAGTGAGACACGGTTTCAGTATCAGTGCCGCAGGCACAGGTTGGTGTGGTGGTCCACCCCAACCTGAACGCATGCGCCCGCAACATGATGTGTCCAGTCC
>JAHWFP010217504.1:0-10269 GCA_023313725.1 Lithobius niger | reverse complement strand
AGGCTTTGAAGGCAACCCCTCCTAGCATAAATTTCGCGGACATCGACTGCGTGAAGGGAAAACATTTTTACCCCAACCCCCATCCCCCCCCCCCACCCCCGCTCCTCCTCCTCCTCCCCCGCTTATAAAAGGGGTGGGCGTCGCATGAGCAATAGTTAGTTAATACTCAAACTTAGTTCATTAATACTCAAAGTTAGTTAATACTGTTGTTAATACTGTATCCCTATGTTAGAACGGGTTGCCAGTACATCAGCCTTCCACTGATTTCCCGCAGGCCTAGGATGCTCTGGATTGGTTTCGTATTTGTGTACGCAAATGTTAATTTAATTTAATTTTAATTTCGTTACGAAGAAAAAATTGGTAACAAGACGAGGAAGGGCCATACCAAGCATCATAATTACAATTTTAAAAAAATGTTATGTACATCTGACATATTTTGTTGAAAATGGTTTCTGTTTCGAAAGTCTCATTTTAAAAATATTACGGGATGGCGCTGTAACTACCTCTACTGGAAGCCCGTTCCAAATTTTCACCACACGATTTCAAAAGAAAAACTTTCTACAATCTCTTGAAAACGGGAGCATCGATAATTTAAGAGGGTGACCTCTGGTAACGTTACACGAATTTAAGGGAAAAAGTACATCTGGTCATGCGGTAAAGGAGTAAGTTAAGGCAATGTCACACTTCAGTCTGCGTAATTCCAGTGTGTCTGCTCCCAAGACTCCTAGTCGTTCTCTGTAATTTAAGTTGGATAAGCCCAATAAATATTTGTGCACATAACCTTGTACAGAATCGTAATGATCAATGTCCTTGGTAAGATGGGGCGACCAAACAGGGGTTGCCTATTCCAAAATGGGTCTGACGAAAACGCAAAGGTCTTACGATCTCCAGATGTAAAGGTCCTTTTAATAATGGCTGCTCTCCGTCTAGCCACCTTAACTACATTCAGTCGTGTTCACAGGGGGAACGGGGGGGGGGGGGGGGGGGCAATCTCTGCCCTTTTCGGGAAAAAATGCCTTATTTTGCCCTTTATGAGGGAAAACATGTTATACTATGGTTTTCTGCGCTGAAACGCTGGCCGCAGTGATGAGAAAAAAAGGACCTATAGTGCCCTAGAATTAGGCAAAAAGAAGGACAGGAAGGCCAAGAAAGAGAAAAACATGGTAAAAAGGCTAGTGACAAGGTAAGAAAAAAAGATCCCCAGTAAATTAAAACCGCGCGTGCCCTTTTACTGAAAGTTGGTCCTGCCCTCTCGGATGTCTGTGCACGCTACTGACTACATTACAGCAATGGGTTGCCCATTGAAGATTCCTGTCAAACCACAAGCCAAGATCTTTTAATAACAGCAAGGTGATCCCGGGAGGGGAAGGGAGGCGGGCAGCTCGAGATAGCATAATTGTAATTTTCATTAGCCACACCAATATGAAAAATGCCACACGTTGATTTAGCCGGTAACAACTGCCGTTCGGTATGACCTAATTAGATAACGAAATTTTGGCTGCAGACTGAGTGAACTGCCGACCACCAACAGAGGAAGATACTCGACTGCCCATTAGCAAATCTTTAACCATCGTCCCGGTGAGTTCCCAGCAGGAATTTTTGGATGTAATAATATGTTGAATAAAGTGATTATTATTGAAATGACATCTCCGTGTGTGTTCACCTTCAATTGCGGCCCGTGACCGCAAGATGGTGAAGTTGCGCTGCTAGACGCTTCGGTGCGCAGCGTGAATCAATGAACGACTTGACTCCTGTTTTCACGCAGCCATACAGTGAAACCTTTGCCACCTCCACCCCTAATTACCACTGATGTCCAGTCTTTCCTGGAAGCACTTAATGAAGCTTAATGTTACCCGTTAACGGCACTGTTGGTTCTTTGCAGCTGGACCCCCTTCCGGAAACGCTAATCTGATGGTGGCTGTTTGTCTGCCGATGTGTGTAGCATGCAGAGTTGGACAATGGTGACTCTGTAACACGCCTAGCACGCTGTAAAAATAGGAAAAACTGCGAAAAAAAAAAAAAAGTACGGCAAAGTGTGTTTCATATTTTCATTTTAAGAATCACACAAGAAGGTTAAAAAAAACCGAAGTAGAACATATGGAAATACTTTAACAGGGTCCTCACCAATCTGGAGAACCTAGAAAACCTGGAAAACTCAGGGAACTTAAACTACATTTCAAACTTAGGCAAAACTCGGGAAATTCTCAAATTTTTTCACAAAAAACCTGGAAAAAACGGGGGGGGGGGGACAAAGCCACACTTTTAGGCCTAGTCCTATAAGTACATCTTTATTATAATATTGTAGGCCGGCTAAAAGGAAAGCTAAAAGGAAAACCACTTCTCCACTCCTCGCGTCCGCATTGAAAATGCACTCTCCCACTCTACCTGCATGGAAACAGGAGGCAGGCATGAGTGGTCGATCAACTCAATAAAGGTTCAACCTGACAAGTCGTCGGGCCGAACAATCACTTCTCCCCACCCCTCAAGCCCGCATTGTAAATGCACTCTCCCTTTCTACCTCCATTGAAAGTGGAGGCAGGCATGAGTGGTCGATCAATCTGAGAAGTCGTCGGGAAGAGTGCCGGAAAAATGTCCCGGGAAATCTGTCCGTAAACTTGATTTATGACCGGCTCCGTGCATAGCACGGGCTTCCTCTAGTTAAACATAAAACGTTAAGGCATTGTAGTAAAATAAAAATGTATCCTTGTACTTCTGTGTTACACCTAAAAAATCTATTAAATCGGACTACTCTTTTGCACTTAGTGAGCCCCAAAAAAAATGAAAAACTGACAAAATGTGTGAAAAATGTCCTTCCTAAAATTACAGTAAATAGCCTTGAAATTTACCTTATCTACTCTGGAAAACCTGAAAACTAGGGAAATTATATCGGTTTTTTTGGTGGGAACCCTGTTAAAAGGACATATCTTCTCACTATATTCGAGCATCCTGCGCATAATTGCTGTTGCATCATTTACATAGGTTAGAGTGGTCACGAGCGGAAAAATTGGAGGTATTTGTGTAGTTTAAGCGAATCACGATAAATCGATCAATTTTGGTACGTACGGTCCTAAATCTTCATCCTCTTCTCATTTCACGTTACAAAAATGGGGGGAAATGTTTTTTGGGTTATGTAAACACTTTTTTTTTAGCTCTCCAAACACGTTTTTTAATCACGTAACACGGTCGGCCCGGCCGTGTAAAGCGGCGGCCATGTTCCGGAATTAAGAGTAGCACGAAAAGTTGACATCGTGAAAACGGAAAGTTTTTTTTGGTTTTTTTTTTTTTAGGTTAGGTTAGGTTGGTTAGGTTAGGTAGGTTAGTTTTGTTAGGTTAGGTTAGGTTAGGTAATTTCTGTCTCCTTTCATTGCGATGCAAATCAGGTTTTCTCGTTACTCTTGTCTCCTGCGATATGGCCAGCGCTTCAACACGATCGTAACTATCGTTTTACGTGTTTTCAATGTTTTTTTTTTTACACCTTAAAACACGTTTCCCCCCGGGTTTTTTATGTGATTTGGAAAGAGGATGATGATATGCGTCGATTAGTAAAAAATTGACTGATTTGGAGTGGTTCGCTTAAACTACATAAATACCAAATAGGAAAATGAATGCCTGCCTTTGCAACATTTACGCGCGTCGGAAGTAAGGTTGCAAAACTGAGCCATACAAGAAAGCCAACCGGGAGGAATGTACCTTTAATGAAACTGCAGGAGCAGCAAACTACCTTATATACGTCATCTTTGAAACCTTACCTTTCAACCATCGTTGGCTTTAGCTGAATGTTTCGAACATTTTTATTTGGTTTTGAATAATTCTGGTGACACTCTTCGGGCAGGTCTGGCAGGATATTTACCAAGGCTGCCATTTCTCTGTATATTTATTGTCGGCATTTTCAACACAATGGGATTGTTACGTAATCAAGCCACGCGCTAGTGTGTCGCTCGCCAAGATAAAACGATAACATCCAGATATAACATATATGAGCATGGCGACCACTAGACACGTTGTGCCTTTACAGCAAAGCAGTTAGGCTGTTTTCACATGGCCGAAAAGTACGGCGGGAATCCTTACCAAGTTTTGTTTTGTTTTTATATTAAAAAAAAAACCATTATAGTGTCAAATAGCCGATGAGGATACTAGCGAAATCCAATTCAAAACGTCTGCAATGCAAAAGAAAAAATTTTATTTGCTGATGTAAATACGGTGTTGCAAAGCGTGAACATCAGCTAAGACTAGGTTTTTTTGTTTTTTTTTGGCAATGTCACTAATCTGTTTTATACAGGGTTCGCATACACGGCTGGAACCTTAAAAATTCTAGGACTTTCCAGGATTTTTCAGGACTGGTCAATGAAAATTCAAGGGTCAGAAATTAGTAATTACGAGAAAACGAGAATTAAAAGATAAATTACACTGGCAAAATGTGACAGATTTTGTTCCATTATATGAAACTGGTGAAATGCACCAACACTGGCGTTACAATTAGTTTTTATTTTTTAAGGTTAAATATACGTTGTACACTGATGTGTGACATGGAAAACAGAAACATGATTTTATGTTATGGAATTTCTAGGACTTTTCCTGGACTTAAGGTGGCAAAGGGGTAATTCACCTTTTTTTTTTAATTTTATAGTGAGGATTACGAAAATTGGTGGGATTATGCCAGTAATTATTAAAAAACATTTTTTATAGGAAACGTTTTTCAATTTGAGCCACACAAACCGGCTAATTAGCATAAATTATGCAAATTAGGCTTGCAAGGAAATCAGTGACAATTACCCTTCTAATTAACATATTAATTCAAACTAAACACCGAATTGTCACAAAAACTATAGAGAAGGTCACTTGCTACGATCTTCTTCCTAAAATTACTGGAAGTATTTTTTATTAATTATTTTATTAAATTAACGTAAATAATTATGCACCTTTGTAAGTAATTGAATGAAAAATTAACTTTTTATGATTTGATCTACTTTCTGTTAGTAAGTGACCCTCACACATATTTGACGAGGCTACCTTCAAAATTTCAAAGAAATAGAACTAAAATTGTAGGAGTTATGCACGAAAAAAACCTTAATATTTTAAGTAAGAAAAACATCCAATTTTGGAAAATGGAGGTTAAAGTTGACAAAGCTGTAATTTACAGATGATTCCAGTCTTTAAAATCACCACCCCCATAAACATAACCTGCTTGTTCCATTCTGGAGTGCTCAAACCCATTCTTTATAGAGCAGTGACATTTGCCGCCATATTGGCACCAGTATGGGTTTTGGAGGGCATAACTACAAGGTGCACTACATAAAAATGGAGGGAAAAACAACGGAAGAGCGGATTTCTTAGGCTTAAATTTAACGTTGTTTTCTCCAACAACAAAAATCGCGCGTTTTATGCCTGAGAAATCACTCTTCACAGCATCGGCTTCAGTATGACGCCCTTCTGTTTCTTTCTGCAGTGCCCCTTGCAGCTAACCCATTAAGGCTCCAGCATAGAGTTATATACAACAATACTGCGTCGTGTCACTGCTCCATTGTTCTGACGCATTCCTCTTCTTAGTGGTACCAGATGACTTTTTTTGAACTCTAGTACAACCTATTTACATCCCGTTTATTCAGTGCTATCGCAGTATTTTTACCTACTTGAACGTTCGTAGCAGCCAAAATATTACTTACTGTCGAGGCTCCATCGTTAAAGTGGCAGACGCTTGAGCAGCAGCTACACTCAGGCATTGTTCTCCGTGTTTTTTTCCACGTAATTTATAGAAAACTGTCCACATGTACGAAAACAGCAAGTGAAGAGGCGTCCACTAACTTGTGGAGGACGCCATTTTCTGTTCTGAACGCCCTCTTCTGGTGATGAAACCACGTACCAGAACTCCCAGAAACTATAACGAGAACATCGTCGTGCAGTTTATTCTGGCAGCAAAAAATTATCGTTTTACTCCTATTGTAAGCCTAAGTGACTAAAAACCAAATCTTTTGCAACTTCCGGTCGTACTTCCGGCCAAACTTCACGAATTCATATTTTACAAAAAAAAAAAAAAATATTAAAAAAAGTAAATTATGTATTGACAAGCGGTTTTCACAGAAAGCAAGAGAAATAAATGGTGCGTAATTAGCAATAAAAAAACAAAAAAGTCAAAAAAATTTTCCAAAATAATTACCCCTTTGCCACCTTAAGGGATTTTTCCGAGTTTCTCAAGGACTTTTCCAGGCTTGAAATTTCATTTTTACTTTCCAGGACATTTCCAGGTTTTTAAGGACCCGTACGAACCCAGTTTATAGATTTTTTCGAACAGTCTTCCTAACAACTAATGTTTGATGGCCGTTGAGCTCATCAACCAAACTTTTCAAAAGAGCGTGTAATAAAAAGAAAAGACAACAATACAAATTGTTTTCCACTTAACAGGTATTTTATCTGCATTTTACCAATAATTACCAGTTCCCTCTCCAAAACTACTTTTTCCTGGGACCACCTTAATGAATCGCTATTGTGATTGTTCAGATCAGTGTCCGAATTTGGTGAACCTAATCTTTGAACTCTGGTAAACCTGGGGCAATCCTGACGAAATTCAAGATTAGAGGCGTGAACTGTCCATTAATTTCTCGATTTCCCCTTTTCCCCCCGCAGTTGAGAACAGCTTTCCTTCTATTATCTTTTTTTTTTTTTTTTGAGTGGTACGGTAACAACACCGTTTTTTGACTAACTTGGCCCATTTTGGACGGATTTTGTATTTCATTACATCGATCAGACAGACCGTTCTTTCGAGAACTAAACAATGTGGCCAAATCCAGGACTATACGGGGGGTGGGGGGGGGGGGAGGACTAATTAGGTTCCTCCAAATAAATTGCAGGACAACAAAAATAAGTTGAATACGACTGAACAATTTCCGCAGGAAATCGGCCATGGTATATTCAACGATGATACTGGAATGACCTTGTGCTGGTTTTCAGACATGTTACTCAGCTTCTAACTTTTTACCTGAACGTCTTAGACCATTAGTGAAAATTTGAAAGATGTTGGGATTCATTCAACAGTTCCAACCCCCAAAAACTGACAGAACAAAAATCGGTTAAATTAATTCAAAAATTATGGACAAAAGAAAACGTTCGGTAAACAAACGAAACTTCGTTGCAAAAACATCAGATGGCACCACGGACGGTATGCAGCAACACTAGGCGATGCTGGACCTGCCGCACGCAGGGCGTATTTTTGCCTTCGAAAAGAAATGAACATTATCTTAATCGTTCAGAGTTGCATACATAATCACCGACCCATTGTCCCTTAAGGCCAAAGGAAACGGGTAAAGAAATAAAAACAATTGTCACTTCAAAGGCACAGACAGACAGACCGACCTCACAGGAAGGTAAGACAGAAGAAAACTAATTAGAGCACCTCAAAACCTGCATCACGTAATTAGAGAGCACAAGGACTTTATTAATCGCTCCAGATAGAACGGATATAATTTTGTGTTTTGGCTTTGAAGACGTACTTTTCACTTACAGCTTAAGCTGGCGTACTGTTTACAATAATTACACAATTTATTTCGCTTTTGGCTCAGTTCTTCAGACATCCGTATCAGACGTTAAAATCATTTTTCAGGGAAATTATTCAAAAATTAACACACATTGAAAGGCGGTACACAGAATGATACCTAAAAAATGCTTTTTAATTATCATTCTATGTACCGTCTTTCAATGTGTGTTAATTTTTGAATAATTTCCCTGAAAAATTATTTTAACGTCCGATACGGACTTCTGGAGACTGAGCCAAAAACTAAATGACTTGTGTAATTATTGTAAACAGTACGCCAGCTTAAGCTGTAAAGTACATCTTCAAAGCCAAAACACAAAATTATATCCGTCACGTCTTTTAATTAAGTATAAAAAGCCTGGAAAACACAGCCGAAGGAAAAAAAAATCCGTTGAAAAGACAGCCAAAGGCAAAAAAAGCCAAAGAAAAATACGTTTCCTGTTAGAACTTCATTTGCCTCGTGAAATTCGAGCCAAGACAACCGACTTACCCTAACCAATAACAAAAATAACAACACAAAAACAATCAATAAATCGACCAACCAATTCGGTTTTTTTCCACGGCCTTTTTTCCATTCTGCTGTTTTTTTCCAGGCTTTATCCCCGTTGCTTTTTTCCGCGCACGAATTCAACTTATACCCCAACCTTAACAGTTTTTCGTTAGCCTTTACAGCAACAATAGCACCTCGTAGCAACTGGGGAAATCCATTTCGTGAAACTGACCCCCATTCACAAAGGTTTCGACATCCATAAAACGTTTAAGAACGACATCAGGCTGCAAGGGGCGCTATAACGAAAAACGAGTTGAGAAACGGCGAGGTGTTAAATTCTTGATTACAACGTTTGTGTTGATCAAAGAAATTATAAAACGATGATTATTAAATGTGTTGAAAGACGTCCCTGAACACTTACAAACATCCACCTCCTCAGGGTGAGTGTGTGGGGAGGGGGAGGGGGAGCAGTGGTCACAATTCCATGTTATGCATAGGTCGTCAAACACTACTCATAAAATATTTTAAAGTCTCAGCAATCCTTTGCTTACGTATGATCGCCGTGTGTGTTCGTTGATTAGGTGGTTGGTTGTCCATGTCCTTGGGCTAATTACACAGCGTCGAGAAAATCAGACGGTTCCGACACAACCGTTCCTAGTGAGTCATGTTTAGCCTCAGAGCATAACAGCATTGACAGCCAACTAGCTACGCTCATTACATAAAAAAGAAACGAACGGATAGTGGGAAGGAGGCAAACACTCAAACAAAAAGAAAGAAAAAATGAACTTTCGTTATTTTATCAGTGGGGTTCTCCAAAATCGGAACAGCAGAGTAAAATGACGCACCGATTTTAGCTTCGAGGTGGGGGCTGCTCTTTCGAAAAATTGCTCATTATTGGAAAGGACATGACAGGCTGAAGAAAAAAGTTTTTATGTAATTACTTCATACGAAAACCCGTAAGGAAACCCAAAAGGTTTTTGCCATAGAAAGTAGTGATACCAGAACCAGAATGGCTCTAATTGTGGTCCTAACCGCCATCAGTGAAGACTGATGATACCCGTCAAGGTGTCAGTTAAGATTGAGTGATCATCGTTCGAGCGATAAACTTGGTGGCAACCATTTGTGGCTCTGGTATCTCTACTTTCTATGGCGAAAACTTGGTGGGTCCCTTTACTCCTAATGAACTTCTTTTGCATGATATCACGTGTTTTGGTGGCTATCAGGTTTTCGTCAGATTATGATCGGTCATCTAGGAAATCGGTGGAAACCATAGGCGTCGTCCGAGGAGAGGGGCGGGGGGAGCGTGGGCGAGGGATCCCGCCCCCCCCCCCCCCCCGCGCACTCTCAGTCGTATAGGTATTTTTACATATTTACACAATTTTCGCGAATGCTTGAAAGCAGGATTATTTTAGTGCATTTTTCTGTGATGCTATCAGGGCGAAGTTACGCTTTTGCCCATATGGGCTACCACCGTTTTTTTTTGGCCCTCCCCCTCCTCATATTTTAAAGTTTTTTTCTTTGTTGATTTTTTTTTCGATAAACTGTGACAATTTTTTTTCCCCAGTTGCCCCTTTCCTTACTAAACGTATTTCTCCTTCAAAACGTCTAGAAGTGTTCATAATTTTGCCGGTTCTTTTATACGAGTATTACTTCGGATAACTTAAATCTCCCAAGAAATTTATTTAAAAATAATAATAATAACAGGGTTCCCACCAAAATAGTAAAATAATTTCCCCGAGTTTTCCAGAGTAGTTGAGGTTAATTTCCAGGCTATTTACCGTAATTTTAGGAAGGACATTTTTTTTTTTTTACACATTTTAACAATTTTACTTGTTTGTAAGACTGACGGAGTGCAAAAGAGTTATTCGAGTTAGGCCTACACCTAAAAGTAATGCCTTATTATTTTTTTTTATTCCCCGAGTTTTCCAGGTTTTTCTATTTTGTTAACAATCAGAAATTGCGATAGGCCGAAAGGCTCATTGTTTTACTTGGTAACACAGAAATTAAATGAACATGGTACGCTATTTACCAAAAATTGTCCCTTGATCGTCACAAATCAAGGTGCGAATTTTCGGTGGTCTTTTATCTTTTAGAAAGATCACCCACCTTCCTCAGGGACTTCGAGCGTTGAACGCCTTTTGACTTGGAGAAACTTCCCGTTTCTCCAAGTCAAAAGGGCGTTCAACGCTCCAAGTGCCCGAGGAAGATGGGCGATCTTTCTGAAAGATAAAAGACCACCGAAAATTCGCACCTT
>JAHWFP010217503.1:0-14436 GCA_023313725.1 Lithobius niger | reverse complement strand
ATAAAACCATACCGACATTTGCAACATCTATTTACAATCACATAAAATCATACCGACATTTGCAACATCTATTTACAATCACATAAAATCATACCAACATTTGCAACATTTATTTACACAGTCACTACCACATCAATCAACTACGTATACACACAGAAAGAGTTCGAGCAATGATCAAATTGGCTCCACACTGACAACATACTTACTCCAGAGCTAAAACAAGGAAGTCTATCACATTCCACATGTCCCTCAAATACGTAAAACGTTCCAGTACAAATCCTCGGGCTACAACCTTTATGGCAAACTCGACTGAATAAATGACGGTGAATAATGGCCTACAAACAAATAAGTACACAAGTCATTTACACCTGTAGTATTTTATCGGGTTCAGAAATGTGTTCTCAATGTCAATTTTAAGCAAAACTCGCTCTTAATCAATAGGCTGGGCAGTGTTAAAACTAACGGACTTCTTGATGGCCAAGGCAATGACAAAAGTTGCTCCCTGAGAAAGCACCTAAAAATTAAAATGAAGTTGTGCTCTTGTGTTGTCGTGAGCATTTGTCCAGTCAGGGAGCAACTTTTGTCACTGTTAAAACACATTTCCTTTCTTAAGACACCGTGGCACCTTTTTTTCCCAAGCAACTTGGCATCAACAGGAAACGAGCTTGTAAGAGACCGGGTACTCTGAAGTTGGATGCTTATGCCATAGCGCATCGCACCAAATTTCTGCCGAAACATAGGCTATAGTAACAAAGTTGCCAAAAAAAGCACCAAATATTGCTGTAGAGGCATGTGCGGTAAGTGCAAGGGGAAAAAAACTTTTCAGGGAATTTTTTATCGCTGGGGTGTTGAAAAGTTGCCTTATAGCATCACTATAACACACAAAATAATTCACAGGTGATGTCTTGAAGTGTCACAATTACCTTCACGTTTAGCTTTAGTTGCCTTCTAGTTTGCCATTGTAATATAATAAACAAAAACGTATCGTTAAAAGTTAAAAGTAAGGGTCTAAAAGTCAAAACTTGTAAGGAACACGGACAAGCTTTGACTGTAATCGTCTAGGTGTCAACTTCGGCCAGTCAACTTCGGCTAAGCATTAGACCCTTACTACCCTTTCTCGGAACAGCTGTCCGAGATCGTCCTATAAAGACCCATGTGATGATCCAATGATAGTGGGAGTGTGGGTTTCCTACTTTGCTTTAGGTTGACATTTTTTTTCGGTTTCATAACATGGCAGCGATTCCAAGCAAGACAACCTGCTACAAGCGTAAGCGTGTACACCCATTTTGTCTGAGTTAGTAAGTCATTAACAAATAGACATAAATCGCTGGAAATAATATTAAGGAAAATTGGAAATTAGCCAACAGCGAAAATCCTACACTAGAAATAAAGTAGTTCAGTAAGCCACCTTTATGCACTTACGTTTCAGAGGAGTGCAACGGAGAGATTAAGGCGCTATGCAAGTGATCTGGGGGCGAACTGGGTAGCCGGTTCGAATCCGGGTCATGCCACTCCGATGAAACGTAAGTGCATAAAGGTGGCTTACTGAACTACGTTATTTCTAGTGTATGATTTTCGCTGTTGGCTAATTTCAAATTTTCCTTACTAAGTCATTCACATGATCACCGGGTAGTAAGGGTCTAATGCTTAGCGTCTTACTGGCCAAAGTTGACACCTAGCCCCTTACAGTCAAAGCTTGTCCGTGTTCCTTACAAGTTTTGACTTTTAGACCCTTACTTTTAACTTTTAACGATACCTTTTTGTTTATTAATCCGTGTTACTTTGAGAATTGTAATAAATAGGTGTGGTGGTGGATGAGGGGTAGGGTATGCGTGACAGCTTTATAATTAATTTGTTGTTTGTTTTGTTGCGCCGCCTTTAAGCTCGGTAAATAGCTATGGCCATTAATAACCTGGCTATCGCTAGTGTTAACAATAGAAACAAATCCTTTAATTTTCAGTCTATGTCTTGCAGCTGGCGTTTGCTGAATGGCATTGTTGCATAATAACAATATTTAAAACAATGTAGAACAATCAATCTCGTCGTTTAGAGCTCCATAACCCCTGAACCACTTGACCAGTTAGAAAAGGCCTTATGGAAAGGGCACATCTATGGAGCAATACCTGTAAAATGAGCTAAGAACCAGCTTTACAGGACAAATAGTTTGACCTGTAGAGAGGACAGACAAAAGGTACATCCCCAGAACAAGAACTTGTCTATTTGGCCCCTCTCTGTATCTCGGGTTTGGCTGGATTGAATTTTACAGTTTTTGGACTGTAGACTGGCTAGATTCCAAATTTGGTTTATAAACGTTTAATTTTGACGGAGTTATAAGCTCTCAAAGTTGAAAGTTTAACACAGAGATCGACCCTTACTTAATTTCACGAAAAAAGAGAAAAACAGTGTTATCTAGACACACGCTAGTTCGTTGCCGCCAAGTAGGTGATTTATTGTTGTTGGAGCGTAATTGTTAGAGCGTAATTGTTAGAGCGTAATTGTTAGAGCGTAATTGTTAGAGTGCAATTGTTGTCAGATGCGTTATGGGTTATTGTGATGTTGTATATTTGTAGAGTGGGAGCATGACTCAGGGTTGTGGCCCCGACAAACACGTTACATTACATTACATTGTCAGATGGCGACTCACTAGCACACTGCCTGTTAACTGTTACGAGCTTACACATAATTTCAGTACTGGTGTAAATTCCCCATGCAGTAGAAATCTTTGGAAATCGTTGGAATCAGGTGTGTTGGGTGCAGTAACAAATAATACCACAACATTAAAGTTTGGAAAGGTGTCCTTTGTAGAGAAAACCTGCCTTCAATAATGTTGATTTGTGTTACTGGCTAGCTAGCAACTACTACTACTAGATGAGGTCAGAGCTCCCATGTTAATTCTCATAGGGTATAAAAACACATCTACAGCACGTTAGGAAAAGTTTGCTTATCTAAATTTCGGCACACAGGTAAAGAGTAGTAATGGGAAGTGCCTTTTCGTAAAATGGGGGTTGCAGCTAGAAGCACGTGGCCCTGGATTGGCGCGTAAATGCAAAATTATTGTTGTAACCATTGTTTGTATTGTTATCCAACAGTCTGTTATAACATGCATAAGTGTTATACGCGTACCGTTTCAGTACTTATGTACCGCAACAATTCACTTGAGTTTTAACAAAATAACTATTCTTGCAATTATTTAAGTGTTTGCTTCGGGCCACGGCCCTAATAAACCCAATCAATCAACGACATCGTAAATAGACTAACCTTGGTTGCTGGTTGGATACCGTTCAGTGAGTTTTGTATTATGTGATATATGAAAAGTGAAATATTATGTGATCAGTGAATTTTATAGTATAGTATAGTTACTTGAATACACCATGGTAGCTAAACTACGGAAGTTGCAACAGAAAAGAGACTGGGAATCTGTCATTGCCAGTAAAATTTGAAACACAATAAAGATCGTGAGCACAAGGTCCAGTCAAGTAGGAAAAGGGTAAATTTTTTCAAATAAGTATGTCTTAGTAAAGTGCGGAGTTTGATAGATACAGGAGATATATTCGATAGTGTGATGCCACTAGATAGACGATCGGCCAAGTAGATTTGATTAATTGTGACTGAGTGAGCTTCATTGTATGAGTAAACTTAACCTCGAGAGGAGCAACTGAAGGAGGATGCGCTGATTGAGTGAGCCAAGCAAACGAAAATCAGCGTTTGTTAGCCAGTGCGCTCAAAAATGGGATTGAACAAACTTAAGCATGTCAAAACCTTTGAGAGTAGTGATATCATTTAGGCCGCCAAGATTATTCTATATCTATATATCTATATATATATATATATATTATACACACGATATCTACTCCAGTAATATTCAGCAACGTCAGGGATTTAACCTTTCAACCAATCTTGGCGGTCTTTTTCTCATTGTTATTGATTTCATAGGCTGCGTTGATGTATACTGCAGTTAAAGTAAGCTCCTCTCATGGCTACAGTTGAGTTTGTATTGACTAAACAAATCCTCTTAAAGAAAACTTCAACTTCCACAATCCTTCCCAAATATCAACACTCACAAGACGCTGTGCACTGATCATTGTTGTATATTAGCTCACCCTCCACACGAACTGAGGGTAAAAGCTACACAAACTGCGTTCCGCTGAGCTGGTACACAAGGATGTGGCCTTCGCCACAGAGCAGCAACGTGACAGGTTAGGTACACCGCACCACAAGTGACAGATAGTCTTTCCAAATTCTCATTGGTTTGCAAATTCGCCGCTTGGTCTCAATAGATGATGCCACTTAACAGACCACCTGTATACTGTTCTAATTTAGGTACGTTTTTGGCGTATTATGAAACGACAATTCTTTAGGAGGCTTTGCTAATACCCAGCAAATATACGGCACTCATCATACTTAATGTGCAGAGACACGTAGTGGTACAACTACGTACATTTTGTTTCCTGCCTGGGTTGGTGACAGATTAATAAACTTTCGAAATATAAATACTTTACAGCAAATAAAATAAACACCAGGAACTATCTAATTTTCCCTCAGTTAGCATCAATCATCCTATTCCGGCAGTTTTAGACGCCACACGCTGTTATAAAATAATATAGTATATCGTCGAAGTGGGAATAAATGTCGAAAAGAAACACGGCGTTTATTAGGTTAGCTAAAGAGAAAACCCGACCTTCACCCCTGGAATACCACTACGTACATCCTAGCTAACAATTGCAAATAACTAAGCCAGTTACTCCTACGCTCCTTTACTCCTGGTACACTCTTGGGTGTAGTCAGGAGTGAGATAAAGGAGAGTTCATAGGAGTCTCCCTGATAATATTACCGCATGTACCATTTCTCGTTCTGGGTCGCGGCCCCATGCGACCAAATGTGGAACAACTGGTCGTAACTATTTATGGTATAACCGATGTTAAAAATGCGTCGTGTAGGTTTCAACCCCATAGGTAGGTGCAAAACAATACTGCTCGTGGTACGATCAAGCCCTAAGCACACAAAAGAAATTTTCATGCGACGCGACGTACAAGATCAAATTGCTGCAGTAATTTGGTTAGTGTGACGTTTAAGAAATGATTTTGACATCTTTCTTACACCATCCGACGTCGTTTTTGCAGCCGCCAGGAGCCATTCTGGTTTGGGCTGTAGTTCACGCTTGCGGCTCCTCCGTGTGCAGCATTGTCCCACGAGCGTGAAGAGGTAAAGGGGTTGGCCTCTGCAAGCCAGGGCCGACTTGGCTAGAAATCGCTTGTTTTGCTTCCTGCCTCATCTCCAGTTCAGATGCGTGCCGGAAATTTGACGCCTTTCAGTGTTGCCTTGGTAAAATAAGATTCTGTCAATGTTGAATTAACTGATCTGGAGCCGAAAAATGACACCCATAGCTTCTCTCCTAGACGACCTTGTCACAAGGAACTTGGGAGTGTCCATGTAGAAAACATCGCTTCACGTACCATCCCTTGTGACAGACGACCTTGTCGGAAGGGATGGAACACAAAGCGATATTTTCCACATGGACACTCCCACCTCCTACAGACGTGCATTCACTTATTAGCTCCTGGTATACAGCAGTTTAAAGTTATTGAAAAGAGAAGTATTTACTCACTCAAATGCTTCCACGGTGGTATTTTTCCTCACGACCATCAGAAGACAATCGATTAAAATGACACACAGAGTGATATAGTCAAAGTATGGATGAAGGCAGATGAAAATTGCGACTCTACGGATTTGATGAAGTGGGCTGAAGAGAAATAAAGAATTGCTGGCCGAGAAGCGCTCCATTTCTAGCTCCTTTGTAATAACTAGGAAGGTCTGAAACATATCAAGCAATTTTTTTTCTCCCAAACAATTATCAACAATGACAAAATCCTGAAAACATTTAAAATTCATGCAGTTTCTAGCTAATATTCAGAATATTTTTCCAGTTATTTTGACAACAATTTTTTTAAATATTTTTAATAGTGTCTGTGAACAGCCTGTTAGAGCTATCGTTACGGTTAGCCTCAGTAAAGTTTTTACTCTGTCCAACTATGCATGTTTTTTTAATTTGTGGGGAAAATTAATGCTTCAAGTTTAATCATAATATAAGTCAGCAGTAATAGGTCTAAAGGACGATTCAGGGTATTTGCATTGTTTCCGACTAGTGAGATTTAAAAATGGCGAACCACTGGTGAGTTACCAATGAGGAAAGACTGCAGTACACTAATTTGCTGATCATTTCAACGTATTAGTGCTAGAGACACTGCTTAGCACACTGTGACGATGCTGTTCGAAATTTTGTAACTATAGACTCTGACGCGTAGCTTTCTACAGTGTTCGAACGGGGGAATTCGTCATTAAATATTGTCACAGTTCGATAGCATACAACGTTTATGGTTGCCATTTGAGCTGCATCAACGATGGGTCAGCTCGGGGGGGGGGGGAGATTGGGACTTAATGGCACGTTGACAACTAGGTTATTAGCGCCAATTGCAGTCACAGTGCAATGATCCGGTCTGCCACTGCGCTACACATTACAGGACTGTTAAACAAACCCGTAATCTAGGCTTATCAAACATTGTACGTGCCAAAAAAAAAAAAAAACACCAATCGCTCAATTGACGTGCTAGGGATACTTATTTCAACAACGGCCCTAAAGCCATATTTGAAATCAAATCCAATTAGAAAATGCACTTTCGTAGCCCCATACCAGTTTATTACTGTAGAAAGGAGCAATGTCTGCGATTGGTATCCATTTCAACTCTGGAGGAAATTGATGGATGAAACTCGCAGGAAGGTAATTTCCTGACGTGTACTCGTCGTCGCTTTCTGCGTCGTCATTGTTGTTTTCACCCTTCTCGTCATTGGTCTTCAACTCCTTCTTCTTCTTCTTCCGCTCTTTTTTTGTCTTCTTCTCCTCCGAAAATCTATTTTTGATTTCCTCCAAGTCTTCTCTGGTAAGCGGCCGCAATGGAGAACCGTCCCCATGCCGGTCATGGAATGTTTCCAGACACTTTCTATACAAATAAACAAAATTTGAAATGATCAAAATTTTCATTGTCGACATTGTTATTCAACATCACGACGGTAAAATAATTATTTTGTCCTAACCTAACTTCGTGTTTTATACCCCTAACTGACGTAATCGTGCTGGATAGCACTAGCATTTGTTCTTGTGATATTGGCGTTGTTTTGGTAAAGCAAAATTATAAATAATAAGTGACAGTTACCACTACCAAATTGCCGATTTTGTTGTTTAATAAACACAGACAATCCAACCACGCATGCGGTGAATTACATATTGTCTGAGTGTTATTATTGCGTTCATCGGTGTTGACCTTATTTTACAGAAAAATCGTGTAAAAATGCATTATTAGACCATGCAAAGTAAAAAAAAAATGGTTCTCAGGCCCTCCCGAATCGATTTTTTTGTAAGAAATAAAAGTAATTGACGCGGCATTTTAGTTACTTTTCCAAAGTCAACATTACGTTGATTACTACTGTTGTGTCAATACTACATAATCCGCCGCATAAACTAAAAAGCCTTACATCAAATAATTTTTTTTGTGTTTCTGAAATCCGATCTGCATTTGCTTCGAATAAAAATTTACGAAAATCAGCTTTTTAAATGCTGTGTTGAAGCAATCTGGCCATTTTTGTTTTTTAATGTGTGGAGTCAACCTTCCTGTTTAAGGAATATCTTTGCTTCAATGAGAAATAAAAGCTTCAACCACTATTTGGATGGATTGGTTTCAGAAGACGAACGTGTCATTACATCAAATGCTCTGGCGTTAGTTTGTTTTAGTTCTGAAATGTACATAAACTACAGAAACGGTAATTCAGGATGGCGTAAGCATCGGCACAAACTGAATATGGGACAAAAACTTTACGGGATTGGGAAATTTTAAGCCGGCTTTAGGTGTAAGTCAACCATTTGAAGACATCAAATACACCTTTTGATAGTCGTGACTTGTTAGTTCAATAGAAATTGTAACTTCAATATGAAAAAGCCTTTTTTTTTACCGCAAAATGTGTTGAAAAATAAAATAAAAAAGCCTCATCCCTCGTCGATTTTAAACTTTCTGTGCCCGAGAACCATTTTTTTTAACTTTGCATGGCCTTATAGGACTAGTTTGTTCCACATTTTGTTTACTGGAAACTGACTGTATAACACCACGTTTCCTTCCCCTAGGAGTGCAAAAACACGTCGATATCACACACTTGTAGATTCGACATAGTTTCTGAGTAGTCTACAAATGTGATATCCACATGTTTTTGCACTAGCAGTGGAAGGAGACGCGTGGTGTCTTACAGTCAGTTTCCTGCAAATAAAATGTGGAACAAACTATACTAAAGGCCTTTACTGTAAGAGGGGGGGGGATTGAGGCTTAATGGCTTAATGGCTGCAAAAATTGAAAAACACCGGACAGGAGGACAGACTTATCGCCCAACTGACGCGCAATGTCATGCGGAAGATGGAACCGACGACGAACACCATCAAGATGGCAACAATCAACAAGTAAGTGCCGGACCGTAAGTGGCCGTCGACACCAAGAGCATTCAGGAGGGTCAACCCCCCGCAAAAGGAAACAGTGAGTAAGTCGGGTGTGACCAATTCGCAAACGGGCCAACACAACCTCCTCACACAACTTTACTGTAAGATTTGATCTAGGTCTCCTACATGTTAAAGTCGAAATTTCGATGCTTAATTTCTACGCTGTCTTTCAATATTCTGCACTCAAATTTGGTATTTAAGCATTGCTGGACTCGGTGAACATATAGACTTTTATTAATTTCCGATTTCTCACATCGGACATCTGCATTAAGCTGGAACCGTGATTTTAATTTTTGGCTTACGTGGTGGTGGTGAACTTATTTGGACACGTTTATGCAATGTTCTACAAACTAAAGTATTTGTCCGAGAAAGATGGCGTTTAGCTCATTTGAAGAGACACTTCCGCTGATATGCCCTTAAAGAAATAAAAAATTCAGTTGGTTGCAGCATCCCGTAGTTAAGGGGCCCTGAACGATTAGTTTTATTGTTTTACATTGTTTTAAGCATTGTTATTATGCAACGATGCCAATCAGCAAACGTCAGCCGCAAGGCATAGACTGAAGACTGATTGGTTGATTATTTTTATTTACGCCTGGACCCTAGGCCATGTGCCTAATTACAAATATTAAGTAACACTACAAAACACAACCAGTGCAAAGCCTACCCAAAATAAACAGATCAGCACAATCATTGCAAAACCTACTCAAATCAAACAGATCAAACAAAACATCAAAAGAAACCAAACTTAACCAAATAAACAAAATGTACCACTCAGTTGCAGACACAGAGAATAGTCGTGCCTGGTTGCAGCGCACCACTACTCACATTCACGTTTTGTGGCAACGAATACAGACGCTCACCACATGCGTACTGGGGCCTCACCTGGACTTAAGCTGAACCCGAGCTGGACTCTAGTAACATCACGGGAGCCAGTTGCACCACACCACAAACCACACCTCCTACGATACCTCACGAGGATCTCTCCACTGTGTATTTCTTCGCCCATGCTGCACTTATGTTGACATGAACGGCATCGACCACGTTGGACATTGAAGCATCTTTCTTGCCAGATATTTCCTACTGAAGCACACTACACCCAACAGCAACACGTGGCGCAATAGCAAAAGCATCGTGTCACGATCACCGATGAACTCAAACAACGCAAACTGAGGCACCGCTGCTGTGTATCACATCCTCTACTGTGTATCCGGGACCGCCCTATGAAGCAGGCAGCTCCACTGTATACTACTTAGTTTCTTCACTCCCATGGCTAACTGTGGGAGCAACTTTCCACTGTGCAAAAGGGGTGCAACTGCCGCCGAACCCCGCACATCCGTCGTGGAGGCGCAAGGGCGAGTGGGTCAAATGGGTCATAACCTAATCTTAGTTGCACCGCAAAAATTCGTGACTGCTCGCAGCCTTTTTCCTGGCTGAGAACCAGACTGCGAGAGAAGACCAACCCCACAGAATGCATAGCATTTATCCACCCATCTAGCTACTTCCGTTGTCGCGCGAACCTCTTGCAGAAGAGCAAGAAGTGCTTGGTTGGAGTCCTCAATGCTGCATACAGGGCAGAGTGGCGAATCCACCCACCCTAACCTATGCTATGCTGGTGCGGTGGCAGGAGCGAATGCCCTATCCGAAGACTAGTGAGAACCCTGGCCACCCAGTTCTGAAAAGAGTCAAGAATGGAGGAATAACTGCACTCCGGATGCATAGACTACAGGGTCCTACGTGTCGAGGCTGTACGCCACTCCTCATTCGATCTTCGAATGAACCAGTTTTTGACCGCAAACTTCCTGGAACCGACCGACATAACCTGTGACACGCCTTCTACAGAATGATCCATTGTTGCTGCTCTGGCAAAGCCATCAGCTTCTTCATTACCGCTCGTCCCAGCGTGCCCTTTCACCCATCTCAAAGCCACCACAGAGCTACGTGATGCCACCCAAAGCTTCCAACAGATGGAGTAAGCAACTGGATTGCACAACGAGAGCACCTCAATGGAGTGACGAATCCGACGAAGGCTCGACAGGGAATCCATGACGATAGCGAACAATGGCAAGGCTAGATCTATGGCAATATCGAGAGCCACAGAAATCGCAGCTAATTCGCATGCCATGCTCGAATCAACAACCTCATGAGGCATGATCTCCGACTTTAGAGTTGTGATAGCGACACCTACACCGCCAGAGCTGGTCTCTGACCTGAAAGATGCACACACTAAACTGCACAATCAGTGTGGCATGTATCAAAAAGACTGACCGGGAGTGGACACCATTCTCCACGGGCTAAAAGGAAGCACATGTGAAACTTCAATAAGACCTAGCTGCAGCGCTGACATGATCAAAGACACACCCTTCCTTGCAGCTTCCAGGAGATCCCGACACCGATCACTTAAAGTGCAATAATCGACAAGGATTTTACCCACCGCATCATCCTTGCCTCTGCTGAGGTTCCGCGTGCACAGAACAACAAGCAGTTCGCAGGCCCTGTGATGCAAGGCTAGCTCTCCACACTCAGGCCTTAGAGAATGGGTAGGAGTGGTAACCAGACAACCAGGTACCACTCGGAAGTAGTCATTCACTGCTGCCTGATGGACCCTAAAGCTGCGTGGTGAAACACAAAGGAATGGTAGGTGATAACTTAATAGCGACCTTACAAACCCCCTATATGCAGCCAAAAGAGCACCTCTGCGAACCGTCTTGCTACGAGCATGAACCTTGAGGACGGAGGCACACGCTTGTATTTTGCCTTTTACTTGCGTCGTGTGTGGGTCCTTCTGCACGCAGTTGTCTAAGACAACTCCCAAGTACTTCCCAGTCCTCTTGGATGTCACCTTCGTACCATTGACTACTACTTCCGCTGCAGCAATCTGAAGGGTAAGGATACGGGAACACACGACCAACTCCAATTTCACCGGGGCCAACAGGAGGTCTCTCTTACCCAATCAATCAACTATGAGGTCTATAGCTCGTTGCATGTGTGGGCCAGTCGACGCCAAATCGTTGCTCACAAACCACATGGCAACATCATCCGTGTAGCAAACGGTGTTGGACGTGCTGCTCATTGCCACAAGAATGTCATTAATCGCCACAGCAAATAACGTTGGGCTCAGGCAGCTTCCTTGCAGAAGCCTGCAATGTGAACTAGTCTCAGACAACCAGTGCCCGTTTACTCTTGTTACGTACTTGCACATATCTGTCAGTGCAACAATTGCCTCCACCAGCTTCTCTCCCACACCCATCCGGTACAATGCACTCTGGACCCAATCAATTGTCACCGTATCGTATGTTTCAATGTCAAGGAAAACGGCAACAGCAATTCTCCTATGAGCCAAGGCTTCTCTGACACTTGACAACAAGAATAGGACAGCGTCTTGGGCACTCCTATTATCACCATAACCAAACTGAACCGGCGCAAGGGAGCCATGTTAACTCCAGGTACCATGAAAGCCGCTTGATGAGCATGCGCTCATATTCCTTCCGAAGGTATGACAACAAGGCACTTGGCCTATAATTCAGAAGGCTAAGACCTGTTACTACCGGCCTTATGGACCGGAATCAGGATCGTGTAGAGCCAAGATGGGGGAACTGCACCACCATCAAGCAGGCTTTGGAACAAATCCAACAAATCTAACCTATTCGGGAATGCTAACCTGTGACGGTTGCTGTAAGAAACACGGTCGACTAAAGGGGCACTACTAGCTTTGCACTTCACCAAGAAGGAAGCAAACTCCGACATGTCAAAAGGGATATCAGTAACACAACTAGTGTTGCACCACAGAATTCTGGCTAGTGCCATTCCAGTCTGGAGCGCATATGTATACGCTTGTGAACCTTTTGTTGAACGCTTCCGCCATGTCAATGCCGCTGAGAACCTCCCGACTGGGAACGATAGACCCAGGACAGCAGAACCCTCTGATCTTGTAAGCGGAGTAAACGCCACGCCACCCCGCTGTTCTGACTCTAGTCACACAGCCTATTCCCGTAGTCTCTGTTCCCCGACCTAATCAGAAATGTCGATTCCTTCATAGTCTCAGTGCAAATTAACCACCACTTTTCAATCTGTTGGCGCGTCCACAACCGATAGGCCTTGTGCCTATCACGCATAGCAGACGTGCAGACGCTAGTCCACCACACCGGACGCCCCCCGTGATATCTACTGAAAGTACTATTCCGCTGAATGTACCTGCGCTGACCCAGGAGGCAAAAATGCCGTTATCCAAAGTAGGCTTCAACCAACGCACAACTCGACCAAAATGCCCGTTCATGCTGCTCTTAACAGGGAGCAAAATAACAGGGAAATGGTCGCTCCCCCTCTGATCATCTGAGACATGGAAGCTGAAGGAGCCAGACAAACCAAGAGAACACACACACACACAATGACTGTTGGACAACACCGCTCCACCACCTTAACATATGTTGGTGTGTCATTTTGAATAGTGTCAAGACCAAGGCTATTAATTAGTGGAGTCCTCAGTGCTGCAAGCAGGGCGGAGTGGTGAATCCACCCACCCTAGCCAATGCTGATGCGAAGGCAGGAGCGAATCCCCGGTCCGTAGTCTAGTGAGAAGCCTGGCAACCCAGTTCTGAAAAGAGTCAAGAATGGAGGAATAACCGCACTCTGGATGCATAGACTACAGGGTCCTACCCGTCGAGGCTGTACGCCACTCCTCATTCCATCTTCGAATGAACCAGTTTTTGACCGCAACCCTCCTGGAACCGACCGACATAACAAGTGCCCTTAGTATCATTGTGAAAAGAACCCCAATCATGTGGTGAGCATTAAAGTTACCCCAATGATACAGGGTTTAGGACACTGCTGTAGCCAGGACACCCACTCCTGATTGGACGGGCTGCCGAAAACATGGACAAAAACTACACAAACCCATTGCCGAAAGCATCCAGACCTTGATGCAACTTGCATCAATGCCAGGACACCTAATGAGTCTGGAAGCCAGATATGGAACCTTCCACTTGACAAAAATGCCAACGTTAGATGTGACAATTCACCAGCACTTTAAGGAAACATAAAAAGGACGCCATATCCGTATAACGAATTAATTGTTTGTAGTGTTTTGACGTCACACTCCCATGTTAAAGCTAAAATGCCCGTTGTCCATTTGCTTTCCCATCTTGTAACACAACAAATAAACCAACTTCCAACAAACACTTGCATTGAATGAGCGAGTGAAGCGAGCGAATTATAAGGGGAACAGAAGAGCAACTTGGTATGTCAAAATATCACGTGACCTTGTTCAGAGGACGAAAATCAGCAAAATCTGCGACCATCCGGCTCATGCTTTTTTTGAAGCTAGAACAGGAACTGTTCCCCAGGGAGGAGATGCTCTTTCTATCACCTTATCCCTGATTCAAACATCCATCAGCTCACCCACAATGGCTTGAGCAGTGGGTGTTAGAGGGTGCCGGGCCAAAACAATAGGTTTTGTATGCTTATATGCTTATACAAGTGAGTCGTGCCCTTTTTTTTTAAGTAAGCACTTTCTTGTGTCTATTTACAACCTTACGTAGCTTCTTTCTCTGTACTGCCGTACAATGGGCCTTGGCTACAGTAGCCTCAAGGATGGCATCTTCTGCTAGACATTGAGCATCCTCCAATTTCACTTTTTCAACCTGTTCAACAATTGTTTTCCCAGGCTTTCAAAGGGAATTGTTTCTTGTTCTTCAGCACCTATTCTCCAGCCTCCTGCTCGAATATCACGTACTAAGCCAGTAGAGAGTACATGAAATCTCTGCCTAAAATTACAGAATCTTCAGCATCTTCGAGGACAAGGAATGTTTGTTGTATTATATATTTGTCACCAAACCTTACGGTACAATGCATGTAACCTGATCCCTCACATTTGCCAGCTGAAAACAAAAAAAAATTGTGCGTCACTG
>JAHWFP010217501.1:0-13457 GCA_023313725.1 Lithobius niger | reverse complement strand
CAAACTAATGCGCAAATGCCGCTTAACATTCAATTGCCAGTAAATACGCAAAATCAAAATCAAACTCAGGTACCTATTACTCCAAACGTAGTAATAAATTCTCAGGATCAACAAGGAATCAAACTCCACTAATGATAACCCCAAATCAAAATAATAATCATCAGCCAATCAGTATGGACATAGCTTTGGTTCAAAATATGTTAGATCAGATCTTGGCAACTTGCTTACAGTCAAACAACGATAATGCTAGGTTAACAAGTAGTAGCCAGCTTGAGGTTTTAAAAACAATATCAGACTCATTTCAAGCCATTCAAAATAGAGATCCACATGAAAAATCCAGACTTTGGGAAGAATTGCGACAAGCCAAGAAAGCAATTTTGCAATTTTCAGGAGATGATTCATTAGATATTTTTACTTTCGCTTTAATGATCGAAAATTTGCGTACGTTGGACTCCACATTAAAAGATTCAGAACTCATTTCTGTAGCATGTAGTAAATGTACGGGAGAAGTAGCAATTTATTTGGCTATGAATCCTCATATTGCTAGTTCTCAAAGCTGGTTAGCTTTTAAGGAGAATTTAATCGATAGATTCGGTTGCGGAGGAGAAACCATAACCCCATATTTGTTTCACGCTAGTAAATTAAAAGAGGGTGAAACTATTGAAACCTCATCAAGATTGGAGAGAATGGCTTTGCAGCTTTGACGAATTAAACCCACGGACACCCCAGGACAGCGGGAATACAAGCAGCAAAGGATGAAGGAATTCGTTCAGCTTTCCTGCATGCCATGCCTCCCGCAATCGAGTCACATATCACTTCCCAGATGCATACGTCGTTTAGAAGCATGTATAACGCTGCTATTTACAAACGTGCAGTTTTGGCAGGTTATCAAGGGAACAATACAAATCCTAGCTCCGTTAATTCGAAAGAAGACAACTCAAATAAACCAGCTTCCAAAACTGAAGTAAACAATCTTGCTTTTAGCACAATGCTGGATAAAATAACTTCATTAGAAAAAGGGATCAATAAACTTCAAAATGCTAAACCTAAGCTTAATGAGGCTAAATTTAGTGTAGTAAACACAAACAATTTACAAAATAAAGCTTGTTACCGTTGTTTGGCCCACGGACACTTGAAAAGAGATTGTCACACTAGGGACGAAACCTTACAACGCATTAGACAACGTAATGAACAGTGTAACCAGGAAAGTGGGTTTTCTAACAATAAACCCTACGCGAAAAATTGTCGCGGAGGAAATAAATATAGAGGTAATAACCGCGGAAAACGGGGAAACTATTTTTCCGTATTTGATAATAGGGACTTGGTACAGTTTAACAAGAAAACTAACAACCCATATGCATTACAAACCAACGCCAACAGTATTAACAATAGCGGCGAACACCAGCCGAAAAACAGTATCAACAACAACAGTAGACAGCACAATCAAAATCAGAACCACCCTAGGCAGAATGACGGCAATCATAATCATGTCCGCAACACGCCACCGTAATAGAACATGATAATACCTCTAACCAAAACAATGTTGATTCAAAAAACGGGCTCATAGCCTGAATAATGACAGGGATTCAGGACTAGGAGAAAAACAGTCAGAACAGGGCAATAATAACATAAACCAATACGTTAGGTCAGTTCAGGCTCAAACACCTGTTAAACAAGTTTCCAACGTAAACAGTAACTATGCATTTAAAGCTAAATGTATTCCGTTATTTTCAGAAGAAGTAGCAAACAAATTGATGTTTAAACTATACTCAGACGTTGAATGGCATCAACAAAAATTAGCTCTACCCGATCGTACGTTAGCATTACCACGTTTAGCATCATATTTTGGTAAAATTCTATCGAAATATGTTGCTAGGTCAATAAAATAATCAAGATCTAGCTAGTGAATTCACAAATGCCCTAGAAACAAATATGGCTTATCCTGTGATTCAGTCATCATAATGCTATTCGAAGATGGATTGGATGCCACTAATTTCCACTCAAAACTAAACCCAGTAGATACTAACAAACCAACAGTTGTTGCTTTATTAGGTAGTAAGCAAACTATTCAGTTTAAACATACAAGCGAAACATTTTACAAAGACGGTATTGAAATGGTTTCAGGTACTTCCATAGGTATTTCGCATACAATGCAGAAGGATTGGAAAATTCGAATTCCAACGATTGTTGGTATGTTTGAACCAACAATTTGTTTAACGTTTTGGGACAGTAAAAGCGAAGCAAAGTTGAATTCCTTGCCGGCGACTCATACGACACTGAGCGAGGGAGGAAAGTTGCTTACCAGCATCCCAGCTCAATCGGGCAATAGATGGTACACACCGCACCATCTAGCGTCCGAAATAGACACTAGAGGTGAGTCAGCAGATCGGAACGAAGTATCGCTCGACTCGGAGCAAACAGCGTCTAACAGAAACAGCGTTCAGGTTAACACAGTTTTGAATAAGGCTAGCGTTAAATATTCTCGTCCATATTTAGTGTTCGATGTCGGACTTAGGCCAGAGATATGTTTAATCGATACAGGTTCTTCGTTATCGTTAATTACAAACACAGCAGCACAACGCATGCTTAATAATATCAAGGTAAAATGTCACGTGCTTACGATGATTACGCCAGTTAATCTAGTTGGTGTAGGTAATCAACAGATTAAAACAAATAGGAAAATAGTAACCACTATAAGAAAGTGTGAATTTTCTAGAAACCAGGAATTTGTTATCGTTCCTGATGGTTCATTCGGAAACATTTCGGTACTGTTAGGATACGATTTTCTTTCAAACAAATCAGAATCGTTAGTTTTAAATTGCCCGGATAACATTTTAACTATCGGAGATTTGAAGTTCCAAATGTCAGCATCACCAAGCACATATAGCCTATAACCAAAATGAGGACATCATAAATAGAGAAAGTTATAAGCCTAATCATACTTATGTAGCCAAGCTTAATGTAGCTACAGCTTAATGACGAACGTGATGATAATCCTAAATCTACGTGGAATTGTACACCTAAACAACAATTAATGGACGTTACCGTTTCTTTGTTTCGAGACAAAATTATCCCGTCCAATTTTACACTATCCCTTTCCCGAAATACAAACAGGAGCTTTCGAACCTGAAAACGGCGAATTTCCTGTACGTCTAGCACACAGTCTTGTTAACACAACTCTCACAGGTATTCTTCCAGTCATGTGCGTTAATTTTAATGGTTTTGACGTAGAATTAAAAGCAGGTACGATACTAGGGACGTATACCACCACAATTATAGATTACAGCGATGAGACTTCCGTAGACACGTGCGATTCAAATCTGTCAGACACAAGTCCCATTGAGAAACCTAAATTTTCAAGTCCTATCGCGATATCTCAAACTGCAAGCCCCACGGAGATGTCACAAACCACAAACCCCATCGAGATAACTCAACAGCAGCATGCCAAACAGAGCGACAGCTCAGCTAGTAGCCCACCTGATGCTCCTAAACCTAAATCTAAGGAAGAACGCGACGCGGAATGGGAAACTTTAAAACAGAAATTTACTTTCCCAGATTTAAACAAGGAGGAAACGCAAGAATTTTCTAAAACTAATTTCAATTTAGGTTGTTTTGAGGGATACAAAGTTTCTATTGAAACGGGTAACTCTCAACCAATAAGTTCTAATTGTATAGAGTCCTGTTTCATCAGCGCGAATTGTTAGATAAATATGTAGACGAAATGCAACGAGTAGGTATCATTAAAGATGGTAAATCTGCTTGGTTATCGCCATGTTTAATGATAAAAAGTAGCCCAACAGGGTATCACGTAGTCGTAAATTTACGCGACTTAAACTCGGTTGTTGAAAGTGTAAGCATGCCAATACCCACCGTGACAGAAAGCATGGCGCACCTAAGCGGAGCTAAATATTTTACTCGTCAAGATTTTAAATTCGGATTTTATCAGCTCAAGTTAGCAGAATCAGCCAAACCAAAGACATGTTTCTCTGCAAATTCTAAAACATATTCTTTTAATCTGCTCCCAATGGGCCTTAAAACGGCTCCAGAGCCCTTCCAATTCTACGCCCAAAAAATTTTCGCAGAAGTGCTTGGCGCCTATTGTACAGTTTATCTTGACGATTGACTCCTGAGTAGTCCAGATCTTAAAACTCACATCAGTCATGTAGATCGAGCGCTATAGCTAGTCGCTCGTTCAGGATTAAAATTAAGCGTAGAAAAATGCGATTTTGCTAGGAAACAGGTCAAATTTCTAGGTTTTGTGCTAGATGAAAATGGAATGCAACCTGATAGGGATAAAACTAAGGTTATGCAGCAGTATCCCACCCCTAAAACACCTAAACAGGTTCGTTCTTTTCTAGGTATGGTAAATTTTTACAGGAGACACATCTCACAATTCGCAGAAATGTCACATATCTTAACTAAACTCAATCGTAAGAACTGTAAATTCATATGAGGAGATGACGAAGAAAGAGCTTTTCAGGAACTTAAACAAGCTATGGTTAAAGCTGCAACGCTCAAGCACCCAGACTTTTCTAAACCTTTTTTTCTTGAAACTGACGCTAGTGGCGTTGCAATCGCCGGCTGTTTAATTCAGTACCATGGAGGTATAAATTATCCCCTAGCCTACACTTCCCGAACCTTCACTGAGGCAGAAAGGAAGGAAACGACTACAACTAAGGAAATTTTGGCGATAATTCATTCTATCGATTCATTTCGCTGTTATTTACTTGGTAAGATGTTTTTTTAACAACGGATAATTTAGCAATTTGCTATCCTTATTGTGCCTCCTTCCTCCCCCCCTAAATTAGAAAGAATCTTACTTCAACTCAGAGAATACGAATTTATATTACGTCACAAGTCGGGCCGACTTCTAGCGGTTTCCGACGCGCTCTCTTGTATAGAGATACCAGTCGCTGTCCTCGGTAGCCAGCACCCAGACTGGACACGAAAACACCTAGCGGTGGAACAGAGAAACGATCCGTATCTAGGAGATATCATTAAGCGACTTAAAAGCCAATCATCGGAAGACTTAATCGATGCGTCTAATAAACGTAACATCTTTTATATGGATTACGACGGAATTCTGTATAGAATTAGACTTGCAGACCCAGAAAAAGGCCGCATGCACAATCTAGCACAGATGTGTATACCTAAATCTCTACGCAACTATTGCATTAGAGACTATCACTCCACACCATGCGTCGGACATCACGGTGCGCGTAAAACTAGATTTAATAGAACTACATTGTTATTGGCCTAAAATGTTCGATGATATTGCTCATTATGTTAAAACGTGTCAGGTATGTCAAGCCTACGTTAGACCTACTAAACCGTACAAAGCTAAATTCAGAGCGTATCAACCCCTACAGAGACTTGGATCTCATTAGACCCTTAAATAAAAGCATTCACGGGAACGTCTACGTGATGACGCTAATTGACGATTTCAGTCGTTACGTCATCGCAGTGGGAATTCCCGATAAAAAGGCAGTTACTATAGCAAATAAATTGTTCTCACACCTTATTGCTAGATTCGGAGCGCCAATTCAATTAAGAGAAGACAATGGTTCAGAAATTAACAACGCTATCATACCTAGACTAGCTAATATGTTTAATATCAAACAGATTAATTTTACTCCTAACACTTCGTGGGTAGGAGGATCTATAGAATCGGCAAATAAATGGATAGAAACAGTTTTACGTAAAATTTCAGCTAGTTGCCCCGAAAATTGGTGCGAATATTTAGAATTAGTAACAGTAGCACTAAATGCATGTCCTAACTCGACTACTTTAATTAGTTCACATTATTTACATCACGGTTCTGAATTTAGATTACCAAGTGCTTTAGCATTCGAGCCACCGCGAATCTGCTATGACAGTGATGATACTATAGTTCGTCTAGAGAGTAGACTACAGGCAGTATTCGAAGTCGCTCGAACGTACAATTGTAAAGCAGTTCAGAGACAGCAAAACTTTTATGATTGTACGGCACGACCTTATAAATACTTGGTCGATGATTACGTATTATTACGCGATTTCTTACCTATTAAGCAAATTTCGCCGAAATTACTTAGAGCATGGACAGGTCCGTTCAGGATAATGGAATTCGTTAACGATGTTATTGTTCGTATAGTACATTTTTTAGATCCACTTAAAATCACTCGTGCCCATGTTAATAACTTACGACCATGGTTCCTAAGAACTAGTTCCCAACCTATTCCTTTCAATGGACCTACCGATCTCGAATTATCCAAACAGCTTAACGGTTCTTTGACAGAAGCTGAAATAAAATTACAAAAATACATAGCACAGCTTTTAGAAGATCCAACAGACCATTTATCGGATATCGAGCCGCCAACGTTTGCGCTATCCGAGACCGACGACGCAGCTAGCGAATCACGTCCAAGCCTAACTAGCAAACGCAAACGTGTCGAGCCAAAATTGGCCGCTTATTTGCAAAATAAATATCGTAAAATAGATTACGAGTTTAACAGGCAAAGAATGCTTGGATCTACACATGGTTACGATACCCGTAGTAGTAGAATTACTCCAGTAATTAGGCTGCGTCTGCAATTGGAAGAGGCAAACGTTGACGACGACTAAAACATCATGTATCCAACGGAGAACAAAGGAAACATGGCGTCACCGCGAAGAGCATTCACGCGCTCTGCACGCGGGGACCGTAGCGGAGAAAAGTAGTACTTTCAAAACACCACAAGTACGGAGGCTGCGTGCAAACAGCAGCATATTTTCATTTTCTCGCTATATTTGCAAATAATACGCTAGAATTTGTTTCATTCAAAATACACAAAATAAATATAACTTAAAACTAATGTGTTCCAATATGTAATGTAGAAATAATGTAGACAAAGGACACATCGCTGAATTTTTTAAAATAAATCTATTATTGAACATCAGAAAGAAAATTATTACATTACACAAAACACGGGAAGCATTAATAAAAACTCGACAACACATACGCAAACAATAAACAACGTAACTTTTAGTAAAATTAACATAATTGACCCATTCACAAGACGACTCACATCATAAATCAAAACATTGTAGCAACATACAATTTAAATTAGGGACATGTAGCAAAATAATACAGGACTGTAATTAACTGACACAACATATACGGATACAGCGAAACGTAATATACTCATAAATTGCAGAAAATAATAATAAACAAAATACAGATAACATAATTTGATAACACATACATACTTCACATGGGAAATTATTATGGACAACATAACAAAAATACTGTGAAAAGGGAAGAAACATTAAAATTATGACATACGTAAATGAATAAATCACAGATTAAGGGAATCAACTTAAAAATTCGTAAATAAAATAAATAATTATGTTAAAAAAAAAATTTTTTTTAATAAAATTTAGTCTATTTTAACAATTAATTGGGATATTTTGATTAATACTCTCCAGGCTTCTGGATTACTGTATGAAACTTCCAGAAATCTATGATCATCAACACTGTGAAATTCAATATATAAGAAAAAAATATATATACAAATATGTACAATAGCGGGTTGCGATATGCAACACCGCCTATTTTCGGCAGGCTAGTGCCGCGACAGGGACGAGTTACCTATCGTCACTGTCGGCATCAGAGTTGTCATCTAGAACAAAATATTGAATAAACCAGATTAGTATTTGTTTCGCATAATTGTGATTACATAAAGATTTTTCATATGCATATTTGTTTAAATCTAAATTTAGTATAACAATAAAAGGATAGTATTACGTATTTCTCTCACCCCTATAAACACAGAATGGAGGGAAATTAATTATACATGAAAACGGAAGCTGACGATCAAGCATATTTATGATGCCTTGAACAGATTATTTCCGTCATGATTGTTGTATTTTATATACAAATATATGTCGTAAATATTTGTTGTGAATGATATTTAGCCCCCAGTACCCCTACTAGGCTAAATTAACGAAATACCAATTAATATAGTTCAGATATCGATGTAGGAATATCAGCAAAGTATCCTATTAACATTAGGTTGTTATACTTTATAAAACCAATAGTCCAATAGCGCAAAAATTAGAAACCCTACCACGCGCGTGAAACTTGATTCAGCATATAGTTCTCGCAAATCAAACAGATAGTTACCAGGTTTAAAGTTTATATTTATAGCAATAATATCAGGCTTTTGACAAATAAGTAGGCCAACACAGGATGTATTATTATATCCCCCCTTCCGATTTTCGGAATTTATGGATATCATTTCACAAAATTGGTTATAGTATACGATTGTTACATTGAAACAGGAATAAGCGCCACTCATTTTAACTGTTTATGCTACGAGGAGTTATAATTCATAATATTGGTTGTAGACGACCTCGTTGGAATACAATGTATAAACATAGGCTAATAAATGTCACGGCAGAGCACAAATTCCCGTTTTATAAGTTACATTACTAGGAATAGCGCGGGCATTCACTTTCGGAAAGAATAAGTGAAGGTCCGACGTCATCAATAAAATAAAATAACGTTTAACTTGAATAAATATTTTGTTTTACATCCATAAGTAGTGGATTATAAAATCATAAATATTGTAAAAGCTAATTTCAGGAAAATTTAAACTTTTACGTACTGCATCAATTATTTAGGTACAACCTTGCACTAAATATATAACTTAAAATTGTAGTTATTGCAGTACAACACGACTTACCTATTGGCCTAATACTCGGGCCATTACCAACATGATTTTTTTTTGCTAAGAAATGAAATTCCTTACTCTTGAGACCCACTTAGCTATTAATATAAATTACCTTCCTACACGGAAATTAGATAAATTTTACTTTATTGGGGAAGGGCCATATTTTCAATTCAATGCATATATCATTCTATGTTAGAATATTATGAGGTTAACTTTAAGCAGTTTAGTATGGAGTTAAATCAAATTTAATATGATTAGATGAAATTTTGCATGGAAACAGAAAATATTTTTTCAAATAACTCAGATAGGCATAATAAATATAAGAAAGTCATTTTAAAATAGAAATAGAGTAAATTTTCTTACTATAGTGTCCATTGTGGCACACCGGACAATCCCTTCTGCAGACGGCCGGACGGCGACGCTGCCGTGTGCCGCTGCCGGACGCACCAACGTTGACGTCGTCAGCGCGCTCAGCGGCTCCTTCCAGGGGGCGGCGAGTTCTCCGACAGGACCAACGGGGACGAGGTCTGGCAGGGACGGCGGCAGGGCGTTTAAAAGGCAGTCGGGAATCAGATCCACTAGGAAGCCGGGCATTTCGTCCTCTTGGGGTGCATCAACGCGGGGAGCATCATCAATTTGAAATTGCGTTAGCGCCCGATGAATTTTCATCTGGAGAAAGAAGATATTCTCCGCATTGATGGCCCTCGACATATACTCCAGGAAAGATTCAGGTTCTTCGGGGAAAGGAGGGTACGTCGTGTACCGACAATGCAAACAGGATGTGGCCGTGATCGGGCTGCAGTGAAGAAAGTGCGAGCTTAGACGCAATTGTTGGCCAGTTGCGCTTTCCTCGGGTTCAACGTCATTACTGTTAGGGTTAGGGCCGGTCGTGTCTAAAACTATCTCCATGAAAAAAAGTCTGAGGACATAGTCAAGGGGCTCCTCGTTAGGCAGCATGGGCGAAAACGGTATCTCGTTATTATTTCGATGCGGACACTCGGCGAAAAACGCCGGTGCCCGTTCACAGTACTGGTAGTGGTCCAGACATATCCCAAATGTTATTAAATTAAGGGCTAATACCCTGAGGAAGTCGCGCATATAACGAGGCATCCCGCTCGCACACTCCGCTCACTCTTGGGGGCGGTTTTGCATTTCTTTTGCGGCGGATCCATGGCAGATGATTTGGGAAATAGCAGACGAATTTTGAAAGGCAAACGAACAGAGTGAAGAACACAACTTCGTGTGCGGGTTGGAAAGTTAAAATTTTACAAGTCCGAAAAGTGACCTAGAAATATTAGTAAACAAACCAATGGGTGCAGAGTTCAAGGTTGACGTCACAAAAAACTGGAGGCCATCTTTTCCCAGGGACCAGCTCCCCCCCTCTGCTCACCCGGTAGCCATCAACCATTGTTTACATGGTCTCGACTTGCCTTTAATTTTGAGGTCAGATTCCGGGCGGTAAACCCAAACGCCGAACCCAGAACCCTTTCAACCCGCCGACCACTCTCGTTTTATGGCCCCCTCCCCTACCTCATCAGTAGGGAGCCTTTCTGCTCCACCGAACTCATCAGCAACAGTAGGACACAGCGGTCAAAAGTAGGTCAATACCTACGCACCCTTGACCATGGGAAATCCTGGTGCTACCCGACCCATCCAAAGGTTTAATATTGGTTAAACAGTCTTACTTCAGTAGAAAGATTGTTTTAATTTTGGAATCAGCAAAACAGACATGAATATTTTGTTAATGAATAAATTTTATTGCAGTTTGGTACATAGCGATTATACATTAGTTCAACATTACATGTTTTGTATTTTGCCGAAATATAATGATAACATAACTCATGTGATTCGATATCATTGTTTCAGAAAGTGTACTACATACATACTTAGGCAAAGTTGGAAAGTGTCAGAGATGGCAGAGTGGTAACAGTGGGATAGTCACAGAAAAACAGGATCAATCATATCTTGATCCACGGACAAAATAAAAGATAAGTGATTCAAGTGAATTACCAGTACAAACTTAAGGGAAATCGATAAACCCCACCCCACCCTCTTTTGCCATAATGAAACCGAACAAGTTGACATTCATAACGTTGGAAAACTTAGATCAATTGCCGGTCACTTCGGCAGATTAAAATGATTATAATTACTATTGGTGCGTAGCATAAAATTAAAATTACCGTTACTTAACGTGAGGTACTTTTGAAGCTTAAAATTAGTGAATATGTCACAGAACTACCGTTACGGGCATTAAGAATTTCCAGGTTAATTCTAAAAGACATAATGTCGCATATTTACTATTTGGGAACATAGTGATTACCCAGAATAGATTAGAAGTGAGGTCCGCTTGGGGCTATGAACATAACACACTAGTTCATTACAGTCACAGTGTATCGGCACCTCACATCTTTAAGTTCTGTTGGAACGTATTCACCTGTACATACAAAGTTGTAGAGCATACTTAAAAATCTACCGCATGATTAAGAGATATAGTTTTCTTCGAGTTGTGGGGCTTACTGCAAAAACCACCATGCGATGGTCAGTTGTAGTGCATACTAAAATCTACCGAATGATGTGAAGAGTTGCTGCAATTTACTTAAACGCCGTCATTTGTTTGTCGACTTCCTAGAAAGTCTTTTCGTCACCCAGATGACAAAATTATATGAATCAGCATTGGTATTCATGATTTTGTCAAATGTGTCATGATACAGGATTGGCAAATTTCATTTCGATACTGAGTGTACCACTTCACTCCTGAACGATATTCCAAATTAAGGTAGCAGGGAATACCAAAGATCTACATTTTCAAACTTAAGGTAGCAGTTCCTTAGCCATAATACTGAAATAAATTTTAACAAAGCAGGTTTGCTAGAAACACTGCAATTCAGGATGTAATTACAGCAGCATTTTAAAGTAATACGAAAAAATGAATAAAATAGCTCATGAAATAGCTGCAAAGTAGGAAAGATTACTAACTTTGAGTGTTGTTAAAATTAAGGACTTTTCTGAAATTACTGTGATTTCAGTAGGGTAGACATTTAAATGTCTTGTGTTTAAGTCAGCTGCTTAGTTCAGAATGGCTGCAAATTATGCGTCATGGCATGGGTAATTACAGCTGCTTTGGGTTTTACAAAGAGCTTGATATAGCTTTAAAAGCAGTCCCGACAATACGCAATACTCACACGCACCATAGTGAAGGGAACGGTTCACTAAGAGCCAGGCAATCATTAGGTCCAGGGTCATAGGTTCATATCTTTTTGAATTTGCTTCATATTTCTAAAAATATCGAGCTTGTCGGCAGAAACGTATTGGTCGTTTCGACCGGGGCTTGATAGTCAAAAGGGTGTAGTATTTTCTTTCATATACGCAAACTACACAGCACATTAATCGAATTAAAAAATTCACTTGCCAAATAGCTATGAGTATTGATGCTCGATATGATGGTTATTTATTGGAAACAACCACACAGAAACTAAAACACACGCTCTCCAAGATAGAGGGAAGGTGTATTTCATTTGGCATTAAGTACGGAATAGGCATAGATACAGGATTTCATGGGAATTACCAGTAGCCTATCACTTACGGGTTTAAGCGTGTATAGCTTCAGGGGAAATGGGACCGAAATTGTGCATCTCTATCCCCCCCCCCCCGCCACCCAGACATGGTGTATTTGACATAAATTACAACTATAAAATTTGCATGATCAGGAATTTCGTACTAAGTCGCTAGACTAAATTTGTCCCAGTAGTGCTAAACTAACTTCAGTACGGCATATGTTCTGAGCGACATTCAGATTGCATGCATATCAAATTTATTACAAGAAGAGTGTGGTGCTTTGTACTCCTATGAAATCTTGGTGCCATTGGTACGACAAATGCGCAGATGGTAATTTGACAACGCCAAAGAATTTAATTTTGGTAAACTATGAACATAAAATGGTTCATCCAAGGTTTTGGCTAAAATAAAGTTAAATTGATGCAGTCACGTTTGGCATAAAGTAACATTTTTTCCCCCAAACTACATGGAAACAGGGAACAAGATTTCAAAAGGAGAAATTTATATTTTACACGACATAGCTTGTAACAAGGTTCTCTCTCTCTTTTCGTACCCAGCAGGGCGAAACTAGGCCAATGAGCTGGCAGGCGCTTGCTAATAGGGAGAAGCCCCGTAGCCTTGACCGACCTTGGCTGCGGCGTCCAACTCTCGGAAAATTAGAGCACCATTGATGGCGAGATAGCGCTCAAACCTCCCTCAAACGAGAGGGAAAACGGATGTGTTTAAACCAATACGACGATACGAAGCTTGTCATTTCTTTCAACTCTTCAAATACATCATTTAATGATTCTTCAAGTTTGGTTGCTGGAATTGCGTTTCTCAGGTCGTTGCATGCGCTCGATATATAACTACACAGCAAACGGAAACTTTAAAATTAATTCCAACCCAGATTAGTTTGCTCGATTAGGAGACAATCAATTACACATTACATAATCCAAGTTCTGGTTCTTGCGGGGGACTTTTTCCTCAGAACGGGTTTGTTTTTCCTAGCCGCACAACATTTTCGATCCAGGGCCAGTTGGTGTAAATACAGAGCTCTTACTATGATTATGTAGAGTGACTTTCTGTTAATAAAGTAAGCTGGGTTTGGAAGCTAAAATCAGGAACAATTAAAAAGGTACCGTGATTTTAGTTTGAGCAAGGGCTATGTAAGGGTTTTAATTATGCCTAATTAGTCTTTATTACAGAAACAATACATCTAATTAATTATGC
>JAHWFP010217500.1:62367-74569 GCA_023313725.1 Lithobius niger | reverse complement strand
CTTACTCACTGTTTCCTTTTGCGGGGGGTTGACCCTCCTGAATGTTCTTGGTGTCGACGGCCACTTACGGTCCGGCACTTACTTGTGGATTGTCGCCATCTTGATGGTGTTCGTCGTCGGTTCCATCTTCCGCATGACATTGCGCGTCAATTGGGCGATAAGTCTGTCCTCCTGTCCGGTGTTTTTCAATTTTTGCAGGAGGTACAGATGTATGACAAGATTTAGATTAGGGGTTTGAATAACATCTCTGTAATGTGTGGTGCAGTGGCAACCCGGACCACTGCACTGTGACTGAGGTTGGCGCTAATGACCAAGTTGTGGACGCGCCATTAAGCCTCAATCCCCCCCCCCCCTACACAGACAAGACCATAACAACAAAAACACAACATCATCCAGTGCACCAGCACTGCAGTCACTGTAATCCTTGACCTTCCGTGTACATCAGGAAAACACAGGCCACATTCACTGTTTCGCACCCACCAAGGCCCACTGCAGCTCACTCGCAACACCACACTGCACACCACACCACACACCATAACTTCTACAGTACTTCCTTCACAACATCACCACTGCGCGAACATCACCCAGCCGACTGGCCCACTTTCTCTCTCCCATCTAGGGAAAGTTCCAGTGGGCCCAATGCCTGGATCCACACAGCTCACCTGCAGTACACTCGCGAGAACAGCAAGTAGACAGCGGGAACCCGGAGGGAGGGGGGGGGGCCTAAACATCTAACCCTGTCTCGACGATAAACGCAGCAATAGCTCGCAGCCTTGTTACAGGACGCAAACCCTGGGAGTGCGACAACAAATCACTAACCGCTGGAAGAGAGCCCAACCAGGGAGCAAGGCGCCGACGCGCTGCCACAAAGCGTGACACGCCAACAGAACGTGCTCCGGCGTCTCCTCTACATGACACACGGAGCATAAGGGAGACCCAACCCAACGATACCGAAACTTGTGGGCTTGCAGCAACGTAAAGCCAACCCGCAGCCGGGATACTATCCTCGCATCACGATAGGTCAACTTGTCCAAATTTGACTTGTTAGAACACATTGGATGCACAGAGTGTAAAGCCCTACCCTCACGCGCAGCATCCCACTCCCTCTGCCATAGTGTCATTGACCATCTCCGAATGGCTGGGCGCTGCTGCCGCGCTGACACCTCCGGGTACACGAGCATACAATTACTGCATGATGCCGCACGTGCCAGACCATCAGCTACCTCATTACCAGAGGCCCCATTGTGACCTCGAATCCACTGAAGGGAGACCACACTCATCCGCAGCGCCACCCAGAACTTCCACCCAATTGAGTACACAATCGGGTCCCGTACGTCAAGAGTCGCCCATGAGCGCTGTAATAGCTTGCAGCTGGCCTGCGAGTCTGCCAGGATTGCAAACGACGGCAGCTGCAAATCTACAGCGATATCAAGTGCTACCGAGATCGCAAAGAGTTCACATGCAGTGCTTGACGTCACGCCCTGTACTCTGCGCTGACATTCAACCTTCAAAGAAGGGATGGCAACACCAATACCACCAACACCAGTAGCCAAATGGAACGAGGCATCACAGAAAACTTCACACTCTGCCGCAGTACCCTGAAAAAGCACCTGCAAATCATGACACCAGGTCCAAGGGCTCAGGGGTCTTGCGCACGCAACAGCTCGGAGGGTCTCCGAAACCCGGTGCAACAGAGTAACCCCGCGACCAGCTTCACCAAGGACGCTGCGGGCCCGGTCGCTCAATTTACTATAATCATGCAAAATTACAGCCACAGGGTCTCCCTGACCCCTGCCTAAGTTGCGGAGACAGAGTGCAACCAGCAGCTCCTGCGCCCGCAACTCAACTGGGGGTTCGTTGCATTCAACACACAGCGCACAGACCACCAAACCACCAAAACCACCAAAACCACCAAACCACCAAAACCACCAAACCACCAAAACCACCTATTTGCAACAACAATGAATTCTGACAATTAGGTACAGTACCACTGAAAAGTAAATGGAAAACCTTTGTTGCCATTGTTCACGCGCTTGCAACAATAGAAAGCAAAACTGGAGCCGACGTTCGGTAATCAGCTGTGCTGGTATGGAGCGCCAATACTTTCTAAGTTTAATGTGAACCTAAAGCGAAGCCTCTTTTTTGCATTACGTCTGGAAAAATTGTCGAACATCAGACAAATGAATTTGAACTGAATTTCACACTCGTTTTGAATTGTTTCGCTTTAACGGAAGTAATAACAATTGGTTCATTCGATTTATAGTTATCCAAGCCAGTTTCCACCGTGCAGCGTATTTAATTAAAATAAGGCCGTTAAAAAAAAAAGTTGTTTCTCAAGTCCCGCCGCATGGAGTAACCTTTCTCCCCCCCCCCCCTCTTCGCAGAACCTTTTAATTTTTTTATTCAGAAATGCAGCATCGACACCAATACTTGTTTTTTTTCACAACTTCTCCAAAAAGTGACCCAATTTGATATTCCAATACATTATTTTAATGTTTCTCAAGTTATTCAGAAAAAACCTACAGGTAACTCCCAAAAAAGGTGTATTAGAACAGCACGTTTGTTCAAGAAGACAAACGACTGGACATTTTTCAGAAAAATGTGGCACAGTATTTAGATTCTATAAAACTTCGAGGGTCTTTTGAAGGCGTGAGAATGGAATAAGTAATAGATATCCGTGAGGTCTGGCAGTTTTACCGGGGATATTCGCTCGTCTGCGAGAAACGGCTAGTCCAATATCGAGGGGGTGGAGGGAAATCGCACGAGTGCTGAAAACATTTTTCTCGATCCTCCACATCAAGTACGGCCCCACAGGTCTATTTACTTACCGTTAGGGCCCCCACGCACACAGCGGCCAAGCCGCGCGACCTGGGAAATTTTCTGTTGAGTATTGGGGAACTTTATTCACGTTCTTCCAGAATGTATATGATCCTTTGCGCGCCTACAATGAACTGGAAGTTTTATCTGTGTGTGCGCAGTACTAATTTTAATCGTTTGCTAGTAATTACTATTAGATCAAACATTTAAAGACTAATGCAGTAAAATTACAATTAATTATTCGAATAGATCGCCGAAGCAAAATTATAAGACACTAGTCTAGAAAATTATAAATTGTGATTTTAAAATACACGAATCCTTCCGGTTTTTTGACGACACAATTAATGCGTTCACGCTGGCTTGTCTATTAGGCGTAATTCCAACTGAAGACAGTAGCTGCGTTCTTCTCTGCGAGGAACGAAGCTACTGTCTGAGTTGACCATGGCTATGGTAAATGCGCGGATGCGATCGGCGCGTGGCTGTTATAAGGCAGGCGGAAGGTTATAAGGCAGGCCGGATGTTGCTTTAAAGTCTCATTAAACAAGAACAAGTGAAACACAATTGAAGTGAAAAGCAATTCACAATTAAATTGCATTCATAAGTAATCCTAGTTCACTTTTAGCACTTCGAACAATCGTCGACACATTGCGAAAATTATAGCCAACTTGTTCAGTGACCATTTCGGCTGAGTTGCAGTATTAAATTTCGTTGGGCTTCGTCACTTGTCTGGCACCAACAGTTCGTGGTATGTCAACTCAGCTTACGTCGAACGTTGGTAGATAGAGCACTTGTAGTTTACTCCTATTAAGCATTGTTGGCATACTGCTAATTTTGATACAGATTGTTTTCTGCTATCGCTATTTCTTGGAACAATGGAAATGCTCGTCCTCTTTACAGCAGCAGGCCGGAGCAGCACATCTATTGTTGTGTTTGTCCATTTACTTTTGAGCGGTACTGTACTGAAACGATAAGCGTGTAACACTTAAGCATGTTATAATCTACTGTTGGATGACAATACAAATAATGGTTACAACAATAATTTTGCACTTACGAGCTACTTCAGGACCACGTGCTTCTAGCTGCAACCCCCATTTTAGAAAAAGGCACTTCCCCATATGACGCTTTACCTGTCTGCCGAAATTTAGATCTGGCAACTTTCCCTAATCAGCTGTAGACGTGTCGTTATACCATATAAGAATTAACATGGGAGTCTGCGGACTAGTTACTAGTCACTAGTTCAGTAACACAAATCAACGTTATTGAGGACACTTTCTCTCCATGACGGACATGTTCCCACATTTTCGTGTTGAGGTTTTCTTTGTTACTGGACCCAAGACACCTGTTTCAAACGATTTGCAAAGATTTCTACCGCATGGGGAATTTACACCAGTATGCTGAAACCACGTATAAGTTGGTTTCAGTTAAAAGACAGTCTGCTAGTGAGCCGCCATCTGACAACAATTACACTCTTAACAGTTACGCTCTAACAATTAACCTCCAACAACAATAAAACGTCTACTTAGCGGCGACACACTAGCGTGTGTCTAGATCCTCACAAGGCCAGTCTTTAATGCAGACTGCTTGCTTCGTTGATCACAATTGAATTTGAATTTCGTGCCCCCCCCTTGAGATGTCATTCATCCTGACCGCTGCTGTAGTCGTTCTCACTCAGAGCTTGACTCGTCAAGTGCTGCTGTAGGGAGAAATCTTTTCCACTGCACCTTTAGCGTAAAATTCAGTTCAGGTGTTACAATTTTTGTTATTTGTTTATATGCTGGGTCTTAGATGTTTAAAAGTCCCACAGCTTCTTCTTGGCAATTTTGAATTGCGATCGCTTCCAAGGCCGCCAAGGTGTGCCTCCTTGAAAGAGTTCGATTTCAACATTACTTGGGTTCCTTCCCAGTCGATGTCATGGTTGGTCTGTGCTCTGCCACTGTGCTTCTTCTGTCTTTTTTGGATGTTGCCTTTGCATGTTCTCTGACTCTAGTGCTAATTTTTCGTTTTGTTACTCTTACATAACCTTTTGGGCATCATTTGCAGGGAATCCAGTAAACCGCTCCTGATGTTGTGGGCAGTTTTTCCTCATCATATACTTGGTAACCTTCTTCCTTTGTTTCTACTTCTTGTTTGTTGCCGTCTACCTCTCTACTGCCTTCACTTCTTTCTTCCAACTCTTCTTCATATTTCCCTTTCTTAGATTTACTCCTGGTTTGGTACTGGTGTTCGGTTTCTTTTCGTAGTACTCTTGGTTCCACTCGTCCGACTTGGTTTGGTTGCGCTGGTGAAACGTTTTCATCTGCTGGTAAGATTTTCTTTGCGAGCAACGAGAGTAGAACTCTTTTGGTGGTGTGTAGTTATTGGTGAGTCACTGTTGGTTTCACTCTGTTCGGAGTGTGTAAAATCAATAAGCAGTTACGTAAATGTGAATAAGTTGTCTTCATTGTGTAGAACATAAATAAATGGTGAATGTGGATCAACGTTAGCCTACATTTCATTTATTAAATTGAGTATTTAATTTGTGCGCCTACAGCATTTTCAATCGCTAGGCATTGTAACTCTGCTTCGCGTTTTTACTGTTTGACCCGGCTCTTGCTAGTCAGTGACGCGGCGCCCCACGTGACCTGCTTCTGCTAAAGAGCTGTTACGACTGTAAGCTGAGCGCCTCTAAAATTTCAGACTGGCCAACTTGAGAGTACGTCACGTCTGTGCGATGCGTGTCCTATCGCGTTTACAAAATAGTTCCTGCGCAGATTAGTTGCGCAGTGGCATTATAACGCTCATCCGTACGAACATGGAGACAGTAAGCTCACATAAGATCTACTACAAGCAACATCGTAAAGGTAAACCCTTTACCAGCGTACCAAAGCAAACAGTGATGAATGTTTATAGTACTTTTAAGACGGAAGCACCCTGACATGAATGTGGACGACATCGTATATACGACTGCAGAATTTACTGATGTTGCAGCAAGTAGTGTCTACCGTGCGAAGAAGGAATATCGTGAGTGCGACGGCAAGTTTTCAACTCCCGGGAAGACTAGGCCAAACGCTATTGGTAAGCGAACAAGACTGAAAATGTATGACGAATTTACTCTATCAGCAATTCGTAAGAAAGTACATATGTTCTTTCGTGCTAACGATCCCCCAACTGTCAAAAAAGTATTTGATGCAATCAATGAAGACGCGACCCTCCCTAACTTCACTTACCGTACGATGCAGCGCGTTATGCATGACCTTGGATTTGTTTACAGAAAACTATTGCGGAATTCAATGTTGATTGAACGGGATGACATTGTTTTATGGCGGCGACGTTATTTACGTGAGATCAAACAATTAGTAGCAGAGAAGAAACCTGATTATGAACGAGGAAATGGATGGCTCGCGTTTTGAGAAGTGGTTCAAGGAACAATTGCTACCAAACATCAAACCTAACAGCACCATTGTAATCGACAATGCTCCATACCACACTGTCAAGACGGAAAAAATCGCAAACTCTTCGACAAGAAAACCTGATATTCAGGCATGGCTAACAGCGCAAAGGGATTAAATGGGAAGCCAACATGATTATTCGTGAGCTTCTTGTGTTGGTTAACAAAGTAAAGCATTTGTACGAACATTTTAAGGTTGATATTTGTGCTAAAGAACATGGTCACTCTATCGTGCGTTTGCCTCCATACCATTGTGAACTCAATCCAATTGAAATGATATGGGCTCAAATAAAAGGTTATGTATCGGCGGAAAACCGTTCATTCAAGATGCCAGATGTGGAAAAGCTAACTGACAAGGGGGGGGGGGGGATTGAGGCTTAATGGCGCGTCGACAGACAATGACTAACTGACAATGCTATACAACGAGTCACTCCAGAAAAATGGGCAGCCTGTGTGAAACACGTCACAGCTGAAGAAGAAAAGATGTGGAAGATGGATGCCCTGGAAGACACAAGAGTTGAACCCGTAACTGCGGTAGCAGTGATTCCGAGGATGGTAGCCTAAGTGGTATTGAAGACCTACTATAAACATTCATCACCCAATTTGCTTTTGTACCAACACAGCCTTTTTCAAGGCTAACAAAACAGCCTTTTTCAAAGCTAAAACAGCCTTTTTGAAGGCTACCAAATAGAGAAGAGAGAATCTGATTTTCAGCTGTGTTTACTTGTGAATAAAATGGTTATTTTTTTTATTTCAGCTAAAAAAAAAGAATCCTCCGCAAATATAATTGCGTCCAAAAACAGTTATTTGCAACCGCAATGGGATTTTTGAAAAGCAAACTCTTAGCAGCTGTCTTTTTTTTTTTTCTTGGGGGTTGGGGGAAGGGGTAGTTTAACAAATGAAAACGAAAAAGAAAGAAAAAAAGAGTAAAAAAATTTAAAGGAGGCACAAAAGTTCTCTTCCATCCCCCCCCCCCCCCCCCCTACTGTAATGTGACATGCTTTTTTTTTTTAATACGACTTCCAAATAAACACTTTTATTGTATAGTTTTTAAGAATCGTTGGTTTAGGGTTTTTTTTTCTACAAAACTCATATGGCAACTCTAATAATTCCTATACGACCAGGGCTAGACCGGGGGTGGGGGGGGGGGAGACTATCGTGGACAAACAAGGGGCGTAATGGTACTTTTAGACAAAAATGTTCTTGGTACACTTTTTCATTCCGAATAATTTTAAAGATTTTTAATTTTTTCCCTATAATATCTTTTTTTTTTTGAGTGGGGTGGATGGGCAACAAGTGTTTAGTTTATAAAAATGTTTGGGCAGACTGGCGCTTTATAATTTACTTTTTGCACAATATGACTTAATTTTAAACAGTTCGTAGCTTTTCTTTTTTTTTGGGGGGGGGGGGGTGGAAGGAGGGAGAGGAATACGTAAAGAACTGAAAAGCGCACATGCCCCGTAGTGGAACACACTTCTCTGAGCAGAATTACGGACAGCATTGCAGCGAAGCCAAAATCTGCCCCTTCTTGGGGATACATTCTAGCAGGAGCGGAGACTAGCTCTGACGGTGGCCCGTCTTTTATTTTAGGTAACTGTTTTTATCTGATGACTTTTAGCCTCACAGGAAAGGCCGACAAAAATTGTTGGGTATCCCCTACAGCTAATTTGGTGCATGCGGTTGATTAAATGGAGGCGTCGTTCCTCAATAAACCGCTACACCATAACAGACATGAAGTATACATTGTATAATCGCCATAATAAAAACACAGGCAAGAAAACTCATTAGCTCTATTTGTTGGTACCTTTCCAAGTATTTTTACCATTAAATATTCGAAAGAAAATGACGCACGAAAATCTTAAAACTGATTACTTACTGCGAAAACAACGAAAAGAGCATTACATGCTCTATATAAGGCAGATATATAGATGCAATGGGTGCAGCACTATATTCGCAGCGCTCCTGGTGAGAAAGGAGACGTTGGACAGCTTAATGACAAAAGAAGTTAATTGAAATGTATCCTTACTGAATGACAGGCAGTTTGTAAGCTCGATAAATTACTAATTACTCAACACCAAATACAGTCATAAAATCAATATAAAAACAGATACCCTTAAAAGTTTATACCTAGCGTAACATTCACTTGGTTGAATTTGTATTACACATGAATTTGTCACACGATATCGTTCGACTAAAAGCAAGTAATAGCCAAGGGAGAAAAAAAGTAAAGCTGCGAACAAAAAAGCCATGAAAAAACATCTGAAGGGGAAAAAATCTGCGGGAAAAAAGTTTCAGGTTTCAGGGGAAAGAGCTGCGAAGTAAAACCAATAAAAATATTTTAAAAATACGCCTCATGGTGAAACTTCTTTGTCAGCCTGGTGAAATTCAAGCCAAGGCAACTGACCCCATCTAACATATAACAAAAATAAAACAAATATTTGGCAAAATAATTATTCAAAGTTTTTTTTCACGGCTTGTTGTTCCCAGATCTTTTTTTTTTTTTTTTTTGCCTAGGTCTGTTTTTCCAGGCTTTTTTCCCTTGTTTTTTATTTCCTGCAGATTTTGTTCAGCGCATCATTCAAGTTAGGGCAGGAACAAACCTGAGGATTTCATTACATAGATTTTCTCAGCCTGTAGTTGCCTAGTCTAATTAATAACTAATTAACACTAATGCCTAAGACTTAAAGCTTAACTTTGACTAAAATGCTTACCACCAAATACAGTTTCAAGCCATAAACAACTATTTTTTAAACAACTAATAAGTAAAGAAACGAAACAAGCAGTTAATAAATTAGTGGTGAACGAAAACAAAACGGAGCCAATATTTTTCTTAATTATTGCTATACCCTCTTTCCTCAAAAGTTAATAAAACACTTCGCATAAACTTGTTTTCATTCTTCACAGCCCACCCTGTTGGTTCCATTCTCTTCTGCGTGTGTAAACGCAATAAGCAGTTACGTTAACATGAATAATTAGTCTATTTGATCAATTATGTAGAACAAAAGTAAATCGTTGTGGATCAACGTTAGCCTACATTTCATTTATTAAATTGAGTGTTTAACTTCTGCGCCTAAACCGTTTTCATTTTCCAGGTATTGCAAATTATTCAGTATTGACAGTCTGTCCGAGCTTAAAACATCGTTGACTAGCTGGAGGCGTCGTCCCTCAATAAACCGCTACACCTTTAATAGGCATGAAATATACAATAAATAATCTGCGTAATAAAAACACACGCAATAGAATTTATTAGGTATGTTTGTTAGTACTTTCCAAGTATTTTTACTATTAATCATTTCATAGGAAATGCGCGCACGAAAGTCTTAAAACTGACCAATTGCTACAAACACTACGAAAAAACCTTTACATTACATACTCTAGATAAGGAAGATGATACAGATACAAAAATGGATGTAGGACGAGACTGGCAGCACTACTGGTGAGAAAAGAGACGTTGGACACCTAATTACAAAAGGAGCATTAACGCAACATACCGCCTGCCTTATAACCTTTAGTCTGCCTCACAACACCCACGCGACGATCACATCCGCGTATTTATCACAGCTAAGGTCAACTGAGACGGTAGCTTCGTTCCTCGCAGTGAAAAACATTGCTACTGTCTCAATTGGCATTGCACCTAATAGTCCAGCCACCGTGAACCCATTAATCATGTCGTCAATAACCGGAATGATTCTTGTATTTTAAAAATCACAATTTATAATTTTCTAGACTAGTGTTTATAATTTTGCTTCGGCGATCTACTGGAATAATTAATTTTAATTTTTACCGCATTAGTCTATTAGATTGTAGATCTCATGGTAATTATTGGAAAATTAGTAGATGTACACACAGAGATGAAACGTCATGATTATTGTACGCGCGCATTGCATCATTTAGTGACGGATTGTTCTTAAATATAGTTAACAATATTCAACAGAAAATCTCCTAGACGCCACATTTTAAAACGGTTTTTAGCAAGGGAAAGTCTAACGGTACGTAAGTAGACCTTTGGGGCCGTACTTGATGTGGAGGATCGAGAAAAATGGCGCTGGGAGGTATACCCTTTAAAATGTATCCTTACAAATTACTAATTACTCAATGCCAACTGCAGTCATAAAAAAATATAAGAGATACACCGAGATGCTTTTACCTGGCGTAATATTCACTTGGTTGCATATACACATATTAGACATCAATTAGTCACAGGCTGTCGTCCGGAAAACTACCTTGAATAAGAGCTAGTATGAGCCGAGGGAAAAAAAGTAAAGCAGCAGACAATAAGCCAGGAAAAAACATCTGAAGGAAAAAAAACTTGCGGATAAAAGCTGCGAAGAAAAACCCGTAGAAAAAATACGTTTCATGGTGAAACTCCTTCGCCTGCCTGATGAAATTCAAGCCAAGGCAACTAACCTAAATTAACCAATAACAAAAATAAAACAAAAAAATATGCAAAACAATTATTCCAGTTTTTTCCCCTCCTGCTTTTTCCCCCACTGTTTTTTTGTCCTTCGGCTGTTTTTAACAGGGTCTTTTTTCCTTGTTTTTTTTTCTGTTTATTTTTTATGTGCAACATCCAAGGCCGGGAAGGGACAAGCCTAAGGATTTCATATTTTCCCCATCCCTCCCTCTGAATTCCTTCGTGTGTGTGTGTGTGAGGGAGGGGGTGGGGGGGGGGGGGGGCGCCCCCCCCGGCACAAGGTCTTGAGTCTCGTACACCATGTGGAAAAATATATACAGTTCTCCTCTCTTTTCTTTGGTGCAAATTTTCTCTTTTCATTTCATATTTTAATTAGTACTGGTCATAAATCATGGTTAATATTAATGATTAATTCAGGTTATGTAGTTTAATTTATAACTAGTTGTAGTAATAGTCTTTGTTTCTAATTGTTAGAGCGCATATCCGTTATCATTGTCGGCCGCTCGCCCTTTTTCTTTGCTACCGTGGCAAGAATGAGCCCGCTCGCCCTCTTGCTGGTTGTTGAAGCTTCGTTTCTTCAAAGGGTTTCAAAGGGTTTAACGAGCGTTAACCACTCCTGGTCATCTGACCGAAGCCCTAAGGCCCTATGTCTTCGTTGGTTTATTCCTCCCTAACAATGCCTCCATCAAGTCTGCTCCTGCTAAGTCTGCCCCTAAGCGAAATATATATATATAGACTGCTTAACACTGTTGCGTAGAACCAAAAGCCTAGCTGTGACTAAAGTGCTTACCACAAACTAAAGTACAAGCTATCAACCTGTGGCGTAAATAACGAGGGGGGGGGGGCTCAGGGGGGCAAGTGCCCCCCACAAGAACGTGCCGAGGGGGCGTAAAATCCATTCGAAAAATGAGTTTATTTCGTCATGTTTTTGAAAACTTTTTCTTTTTCCATGGAGTCACGCATTAAGCAATGCAAGAAAACTATTTAAGTAAAGGTGGGCTTCCTCTAGTTATTCATAAAACGATGAGTCAGGAATCCTGTGTCACTCATGCAGTGTAAAAAACGGACTCTCGAAACTCTTCTACGTGTTGATCACTCGCCAGTCTCAATGGAACCCCATTTTTTGAGTTAGGGAGGTTTGATGCTTGCTTCATAGTACAGTCTGTATCGTGGATGATCTAACCATCCTGTCTATAGATTATACGCCTATGCGTTCGTCCCCTGGCTTTATAATTTTATTGTGCTGGTCATTCATTTCACAGACATTTTGATATTTTTAAAAATTATTAAAATTCTGAAAAGTTGCCAACAGCTTTTTCACGTGTTCATTTTCAGACACTAATTACAGAATTAAAAAAAAATATCGTTGCAGGCCTTTCGCTTCCCCTCTACACTATCTGTTAGTTGTCTGCAGCTCTTCGGCTGTGCACTATTTTGCTGGCCAGAAGAAGGCTCGATTTCTTAAATTGTACACGCAAATAACCAATGTGTTGATGAGCTCTTTTTTCATTTAATTTTTTCCTCCCTATCTTTTTCTCCTTCCC